>JAPDNY010000002.1:67455662-67646731 GCA_029375565.1 Gekko gecko | reverse complement strand
ACTGACCACTACTGGATGTCAGCGAAGGAGCCTGAACTTGAGTCCCGGAGAACAATGGGACTGGGGCTCCTGGCTCCAGCTTAGGGGAACCAATGGGAACAGCAGCAGGAATTCAAACCCACCAATGGCACCAGGGGGTGTTCCCCTTTGCTTGTATATAGTTGACCATCTGGCCAGGTAACTTGTGTTGTTGTTGTATAATAGCGAACCATGCTGATCACTACATCATTGTCTGTGGTTTCATTATGCATCTAACCCACTATACAACACAGTTACAAACAGGGAGCCAGTTTTTCAATGGACTGTTTGTGGACCTGTTTGTGGCTGTTGGGAACATTGCTTCTCCATTTTTCTCCCTGAGTGCAGGGTACAGCACAACCAGCTTTTCATACATACATGCCCTCACACAGCTTGAATGACTTGTAATGTATCCACTGGAGAACATGGGCTCTGGACAGCCATGTGCTTGGACTGGTTCTAACCGGTCCACCATGTGGCCAGGCGAAGGGCCTGAGCTTCGCCCCAAAGGACAATGGACTAGTGGATCCTGACTCCCCTCCAATGGAGGAGCAGGAGTTAATCCAATCAATGTAAATAGCGAATCACCGGGTGTGTGTGTGTTTGGGGTGTGGTTCACTTGGGGATAAAAGCCGGCCTGTGAGCCGGCTCAGTTGTCTTGTTCTGCAACTAATAAAGTATGTGAGAGCTGAAATCACTAGTAAGTCTCAATACTTTTCACTGGCGACGAGGATGGGATGCCAACTCCCTCCATGAACAACGACCACGAGACGAGCACCGCTGACTGCCCCAACGCCGAAAGCACCGAACGCCGCTGCCGGGCTTCGTGTCCGCCTCTTCGGTTCCTGGGCACCGCACCGCTCCCAAGCACCGCTGACCCCGAGAGCAGCCTCGCTTCCGACGCTGCTAACTCTACGCCTGAACCGCGACCTCCATGGGTGAGCACCATGGCCGCTAGCAACGAGAGCTTCCCTGCCTTCGACATCTCTCGTCCCGCACACTGGGAGACCTGGATCAAGACGCTGGAACGTCACTTCGAGATCCATGGCATCACGGATGCGAGTACGAAGAAGGCCTATCTCCTGCGCTACTGCGGCATCGAGGCACACCTCCTCCTGAAGGACCTGGTGAACCCCCTCCTGCCGAAAGACGCGGCCGCCACCTACGACATGCTGGTCAAGGCATTTACCAACCACTTGGCACCAAAGCCCACCAAGTTCGCGGAACGAATGGAGTTCTTCGCAAGAACGCAGGGCCCCGACGAAATGTCTCCGGAATTCCTGGCCGGACTATGCCGCGCAGCCACAAGGTGTGCCTTCCCCAACCTCGCAGATACCCTCCTAAACCAGTTCTTGGTGGGGCTGAAGGAGTCGAAGCTGCGCCGCAGGCTCATCAGCCGGGACGACCTCACTCTGGAGGCCGCCATCCAAGAAGCGGCCGCCTACAAGAAGTCCCACGCGGATCGCCGGCCAAAGACGGTCCATCGCCTCCAGGACTCCGGCCCCTCTGATGACTCGAACGATGAGGAGGTCCTACAGGTGAACCGCCGATCACAGCCACGCACCCAACGCCACAAGGGATTCCCCGCAACACCAACCCAGCCCAACGCATCTGCCTGTGCCAGCTGTGGCGACGCTCACGAGCGCCGGACCTGCCGTTTCCGGGATGCCGTCTGCAGGACCTGCAACAAGGCCGGACACCTCGCCCGAGTCTGCCGCTCCAAGGGCAAGCGCCTGGGATCCACTGCCCAGATGGACGCCGCAAGCCTGCACACCGTGACGACCCAGCGCCGGCAGACAGTATGTAACTTGCCCCCTGAGAGCCTGGACAAGGTGCATGTGACTGTCCAAATAGAGGGGTCCCCCTGCCAAATGGAAATAGACTCAGGGTCCTCGTTCTCTATAATCTCCGCTGAGACACTTAAAACGCTATGCCCAAAGGGGGGACCCCGACTGCACAAGCCACGGGGTTTGAAACTGACGGACTTTAACAAGAACCCAGTGGCAGTCCGTGGCTGGGGCAAGTTTCAAGTCCGATTTAAAGGGTTCTCGGGCTTGCTGGACCTGCTGGTTGTGGAGGGGCGCCTCTCGAGCCTCCTGGGGCTGTCGTGGTTTGGGCCTTTGGGACTCCAAATAGCGGGTGTAAACCACCTCGGGACCGCAGACTGGGAGGCGGTTTGCCGGGAGTTCCCCAAAGTATTCGACGGGACCCTGGGAAGGTACAATGGGACCCCGATTTCGCTAGACCTGGACCCTAACGTACGACCCATCCGCATAAAGGCATGGCCCCCTCCCATAGCCATGTGGGAAAAAATAGATGCCGAGCTAGACCGCCTGGTCACCCAAGGAGTGCTGGAACCGGTCGCGTCAGCGCGCTGGGAAACCCCCATTGTCACGCCTATTAAACCGAATGGGGCTATACGCATTTGTGCAGATTACAAATGCACCATAAATAAGGCCCTGCAGGACCATGCTTATCCGGTCCCAGTAGTGAGCCATGTCCTGGCCTCCCTGACGGGGGCCAAAGTTTTCGGTAAATTGGACTTGGCGCAGGCTTACCAGCAGCTGCCAGTAGACATGGCCGCTGCGGAAGCGCAAACCATCACCACCCACAAGGGGGCTTTCCGGGTCAATAGACTACAGTTTGGGGTTTCAGTGGCACCAGGGATTTTTCAATCTTTCATGGATTCCCTCCTGAAAGGAATTCCAGGGGTCCAGCCCTTTTTAGATGATGTCATCATCGCGGCACCGGACTCCACCGCCTTCGCCGAACGGTTGCATCGGGTCCTGCAGAGGTTCAACGATGCCGGCCTCAAGGTGAAGAAGGAGAAATGCCTCCTGGGGGTGCCCCGCATCGAATTTCTGGGTTTCGCAGTCGATGCGCAAGGCATCCACCCCACAGACGAAAAAATTAGAGCGATCACACAAGCCCCGGTCCCCACATCCAAACCGGAACTCCAGGCCTTCCTAGGCCTCTTGAATTTTTACCACGTGTTTCTGCCCCAAAAGGCAACGGTGGCGGAACCCCTCCACCGGCTGCTGGACAAAGAGGCGCCGTGGGCCTGGAAGCTGGAGCATGCGGCAGCTTTCCAGGCGGTAAAAGACTTGTTGGTCTCCAACGGGGTGCTGCACCACTTCTGCGAGACTTTACCTGTGGTTCTGGCGTGTGATGCGTCGCCCTAAGGGGTGGGGGCAGTGTTGGGGCATCGGTTGCCGGATGGCTGGGAGGTTCCGGTCGCCTATTATTCTCGGACCCTGTCTTCTGTGGAGCGTAATTACGCGCAGATAGACAAGGAGGCACTAGCGATAGTGGCGGGGGTTAAAAAATTCCACCATTATCTCTATGGCCGCCCGTTCGAGATCCTTACAGACCACAAGCCTCTCCTGGGCCTCCTTGCGCCCGATCGACAGACGCCGCAGATGGTCTCGCCCAGGGTTCTCCGCTAGTCCATATTCCTGGCGGGGTACTCTTACACCCTCACCCACCGCCCAGGGAAGGCCATGGGTCACACGGACGCATTCAGCCGCCTCCCACTGCCCGCGACGGACCCAGACCTGGCCCCCGCCCACGTCATCGCACTCCTAGAATCGCTGCCCGGTCGCCCAGTACATGTCAAGGAGGTGGCCCATCTCACGGGCCGCGACAGGGTTCTCTGTCGGGTTTTGAACTGGGTGGGGAGGGGATAGCTGACAGCTAGACAAGACCCGGAGTTTGCGCCTTTTGTCACAAGGCGCGATGAGCTGTCGACCTATAAGGGGTGCCTAATGTGGGGAGGCAGGGTGGTCATTCTGAAACCACTACAGGAACGGGTACTGAGGGACCTTCATGAGCACCACCCTGGGGTAGTCAGGATGAAGGCTCTGGCGCGGGGGTATGTCTGGTGGCCAGGGTTAGACCGGGATATTGAGGACATTGTAAAAAGGTGTCAACCCTGCGAGGCCTCCTGACCCGCACCCCCGACGGCCCCAGACAGGGCCTGGGAATCCTCTCACCGCCCCTGGTCACGCCTGCACCTTGACTTTGCGGGCCCGTTCCAGGGGCAGCTGTTTTTTATACTTGTAGACGCCTACAGCAAGTGGCTAGAAGTAGAGCCGGTACCATCCACCTCCTCCCGGGCGGCCATCCGAGCGATGTGGCGGATTTTCAGCTCGCACGGACTCCCTGACACCCTGGTCACCGACAACGGGACGGCCTTCACGTCTGGGGAGTTCCAGGAGTTCACCCACCAGCACGGGATTTGCCACATCAGGTCGGCCCCGTTCCACCCCGCCACCAATGGCCAAGCCGAACGCATGGTGAGGACGGCCAAAGAGGCGCTCCGTCGGACCGAAGGTACGGACTGGGACTTCAGGCTGGTGCACTTCCTGTTCGGCCAGAGAACGACACCCCATGCGACAACCGGCCGGAGCCCGGCGGAACTACTGATGGGCCGATGCCTCACCACCAGGCTGGACCGGTTACATCCCGATCGAGTGCCCGAGCAGGAGCCCTCCACAGAAACGCCAGCGGCGGCACGAGGGTTCTTCCCAGAGGACCCGGTGTACGCACGGAACTACGCGAAAGGGCCCCCGTGGATTCCCGCCCGAGTAGTCCGGGTCCGTGGCCCCCGGTCCTACGAAGTCTCGGTAGAAGACGGCCAGATCCTGCATCGCCACATCGATCAGCTACGTCGCCGGGTGCTACCCCTGGAGCCGGATGAGGGGGAGGAGTGGAACGAGCCAGCTCAACCAGACAAGGGGACGGACGCACCAGAAGAAAACCCGGGGGACTTCAACTCCGGACTGACAGCCACCGCTAATGACACACCGGCCGCGATGGTGAGCCCAGCCCCGCTAACACCAGAGCGGCCACCAGTCCCCACAGCTGCCCGGGAGGCTGTCAGTTCCCCCATGCCAGAGCCCCGCCACTCCACGCGAGAGCGGCGGCCCCCCAGCTATTTGAAAGACTATGTATGCGGGTGTTTATCGGACCAAGGGGGGAGGGGTGTAATGTATCCACTGGAGAACATGGGCTCTGGACAGCCATGTGCTTGGACTGGTTCTAACCGGTCCACCATGTGGCCAGGCGAAGGGCCTGAGCTTCGCCCCAAAGGACAATGGACTAGTGGATCCTGACTCCCCTCCAATGGAGGAGCAGGAGTTAATCCAATCAATGTAAATAGCGAATCACCGGGGGTGTGTGTTTGGGGTGTGGTTCACTTGGGGATAAAAGCTGGCCTGCGAGCTGGCTCAGAGTTCTTGTTCTGCAACTAATAAAGTATGTGAGAGCTGAAATCACTAGTAAGTCTCAGTACTTTTCACACTACTACCCCACATTTGCTGTGCCACTGTTCTGCTCAACTGGCAATTGTTTAAACTGGTTGTTCCCCACCACCACTGCTGAAGGGTTTTTCAGGCTTTTTCTTTTTAAATCAACAATTGTTAATTCAATAAAGTGAACTAACATTCTGTCTCCTGCTATGATCTGCTAGTTTCTCTAAAGTCTTACCTTTCATTTTTATAGGTAAATCTCTAGTCTTTTCTATTGCTTCCCACGTAGATCTCTGCAAGAAATGTTTACATTCTTAAAAATGAATGATGGGAAGTCACAGAAACAAGTAGATTACAGAAAGAGGCTGCGTCAGAATGTTAGTTCACATTACCACAATAGCAATTATCGACCTTTTAAAAGACTAAAAAAGGCTGGATTGTTAAATTGTCAAAAATCAACCTGGAAACTCCAATTGCTCCAGAAAGTTGCAGCTCAGCTTTTAATGGGAGCTTGATGGAACATGCATATTATGCCCATTCTGCAGATGCTCCACTGGCTGCCCGTTTGTTAATGGGCTCAGATTAAGGTATTGGCTATCACATACAAAGCCTTTCATGGTCTTGGCCCCTCTTATTTGTGGGATCATCATCACTATATTCCACCATGACAACTTCAGTCTAGTCAGCAGGGGCTTTTGCAGGTGCTACCAACCTTCAAATGGGCAAAATCGACAACTGCTCATACACATGTGCTTTCTCCATTGTGGCTCCACCTTGTGGAATCGCCTGCCCAAGGAGGTCAGGAAAGCTCCTGCTCTCCTAGCTTTTCACAAACTATGCAAAACTGAACTACTCAAGAAGGCTTTTCTGCACAGGTAACAGGGTTGCATTACATAAAATGATTTTACAGACATGCTTGGATAAATGATTAGGGACTGTAGTCCATACTGCTGTGTTTAGCTTATTGTAAGTAAGATCCTATTTATGTCATTTCTGTACCACTTAATGTGTAATGTTAATACTTACACTATGCATTGGTTATTGAATGTGCTATTTTTGTGATTCTACTGGCACACTATTGTAATCCACCCTGAGCCCCTGTGAGAAATACGGACTATAAATAATGTAAATAAATAAATAAACTTTTTTTTTTAAAAAAAACCCTATAATTCAGTCTTCCTCTGTGGTCTCTAGCAAACTTAATAGCTGTCAATCTGTTTGATCCACAGTGTTCTGGTGTCTGCACAGTTTGGAAAAGCTCAGTGCAAAACTCAGTGCAAACAGGCATTCAAGTCATTCCTTATGAACTGAATGGACCCAGTGATCAGCTTACATCTGATCATGGAAGTTGAACAACATAAGTTTAACTGTTGAATGTGCTTGACAAAAAAATTACAGCATCTCTAGAAATAAGAGACTCATAGTGGGTGCTGGATATCAGCCTAACCTGTCTTATAGATTGATTGTGAGGAAAGCAATAGGAACAGCCTTGGATCTCTATAGGGAAGAAGACCAAGGTATAAATGAAGTAAACAAATGAAATACTTTGGATCTGACATCCTTTAATAGGGATCCATTTCACGTTTAATATTTTATTTTAGTCAGATTTAATTTAGTTTTATTTGTTACCATAAGCTCATTTGCTGAGGTGGGATATAATTTTGAGCAAATAAATAAGAGTTGCATTCTTTGAAGTTTTTATTTATGTATAGAGGAGAAAACAAACTGATGCAGCAATCAGCGTATGACCATATATGTGAAACTAAAGAATGTTAGGTTATTTAAAGGCAAGGACAAGGTCCATGAATAGCTCCAAAGTATGTGTGTGTGGGGGGGATCACAAAACAGCAGAACAAATTTCTAAAGAATTATTAGGAACCCCGGAAAGCAATACTCTCTGTATTAGGATTCTTGATTTTTATCAAAAGCTTGTTCCTGTAAATGCAAGTTCAGGCAAGGAAAACTATAATTGAAGGAAGTCCCAGATTTGTTCGCCTGTACTTATTTCAATACAGCCCTTAGAAATGCAGTACAGTTGCATTCAACCTATTGAAAAACCAAATAAAGATAATTTTGTCCCAATTGTTTCTCTCTTGGATTATATAAACTACTACCACATTGGATTTTGGAACATCAAAAAATTTTAACGGAAAAAAACCCTGGATCAAATCACAATCTGTACCATTTTTGAGTACACACTTGAGAGGATGAAATCTGGATGAGATTTTTTGTATTTAGTCAGGTTTTTAGTATTCATAGATAGCAATTTAATCAGGTGACCTTATGATTTATTTATTTTTTGCATTGGGAAAATTACCTTTAACTGAGGTGTTATCCATTCTGCTGCCATGGTGCCAAAAGCACAGAGACAGTTAGGGGGAAACTGAGCTTCTCTTTGACCTCCAAATCTACTTCATGTATGGGACAGAAGTCCCTCGTACTGGGAACTGTTCCCATGTGTGGTCAGAAGAAATGTGTACACTTGATTAGCATCAGCTGCATATAACACTGCTAAATATAACACTGTCACTTCCTCCAGAAGGACAGGTCTCTGTTGTCTGGAGTTAAATTATAATTCTGGGGGAATCTCTAGGTCCCACCTGGAGGCTGGCAGCCGTAGGCCTGGCAGCAAACTCTGGTTGACTTGATACCAACTGACTTGCATGGCTCAACTAGGCCTGGATGCTTGCTACTGTTCAACAGCAGGTACCTTATGAAAACCTCTGTAGTGTAGCAGTTAAGAGCTTCAGAGTAAGGTCTGAGAGACCAGGTTCAGATTCCCATCTTGCTGTGGAAACTGTTTGGGTGATTTTGGACCAGTCATATCATTTCAGCCTATCCTGCCTCACAGGGTTGTTGTGTAGATAAAAAGAGGAGAAGAGAATAATGTAAGCTGCTTTGGTCCCAACTGTGCCATGGGCTGCACTCTCCAAAGCAGCCATTTCCTCCATGGGAACTACCATTGCCAACCTCCAGGTGAGGGCTGGAGATCAACTAAAATTACAACTGCTCTCCAGATGTCAGAGATCAGTTCCCTTGGAGAAAATGGCTGCTTTGGAGGGTGGAATCTATGGATTATACCCTGCTGAGGTTGCTTCCCTCCCCAAACCTCACCATCCTAAGGCTCCACCCAGAAATCTCCAGGAATTTCCCAACCTGAAGCTGGCAACCCTAAGAGGAATTGATTTCTGTAGTTGAGAGATCTGTTGTGATCCCTGGACAGCTGCTGCTACCACTGCTGCTGTGGGGGAGAGGAAGCAGGTAGGAGAGTGATGGGGCAGAAAGAAAGAGAAAGAGTGATGTGGGGGGGCACAGAAAAAGAGAAATAATAATAATAATAATAATAATAATAATAATAATAATAATAATAATAATAATAATAATAGAAGAGATTGGATTTATACCCCACCCTTCACTACTCAAAGGAGTCTCAGAGTGGCTTACAAACTCCTTTCCCTTCCTGTCCTCACAACAGACACCCTGTGAGGTAGGTGGGGCTGAGAGAGCTCTGACAGAAACTGTTCTTTTTCAATAAGAGCTGTGCCAGAACTGTGGCTTGACCAAGGTGCAAATGGAGGAGTGGGGAATCAAGATTAGAGTTCATGCACTTAACACCAAACTGGCTGGTAGAGAGGCAGAAAAACTGGTAGAGAGGCAGAAAAACAAAGAGAGAGTGGTGAGGTGGGTGCAGAATGAGAAAGGAAGTGACAGGCATTGAGGGGAGAGAGTGTAAGAAAAGGGGTGACATTGAGGGGAGAGAGTGTAAGAAAAGGGGTGACAGGAGGGAGAAAGGTGGGACAAATGGAATAGCCATCCTGCAAGTTTCTTGTGGGTCCCCACTTGTTACGATTCTAATTATCAGCAATTTCCAGTTTAGGTGGTTAGTTAAACTAAAAGTGGTTAGGTGGTGTAGCCCAGTGGCAGGGCAAATGCTTAGCTAACAAAAACTCTCTGTCATCTCTGGTACACTTTCTTAAACAGCAAACAATGGGAATGACCATCTGCCTGAGGCTCTGGAGAGCTGCTGTACATCATAGACAATACTGAGCTTGATGCATCCACGGTCTTACTTAGCACAAAGTAGCTTCATTTGTTTACATATATGTAGGTCACATTGCAGTATTCATTTTGTTGTGTTCTAGTGAAATGGTCTGGCTTTATGCATGTGCTAGACTGGTGTGACAAACTGAGTTTTTAAAATTCAAAAGCTGTATACTCATGTGATAGACTGTGAAGTATTAATGCCTCACAAAGCCGGTGAACCTCTGAGTGACAGGCTGCTCAAACGGATTTCATTGGATAGCGTCAGTTGAGCAGAATGAGTGTAGAACTGACTGTTGATGAGAACTCAGTTTAACTCTGACTGAAGACTGGGAAGGTGGCAAGGAAGAGTGGGAGGATCACTGAAAATCCACATTTGTACAGAAATAGGGTCAGAGTTTCTAGCTTAGAAAAGTAATTCCCTGCCCAGTTGAAATGGAAGATAGTTCTAAAGAGTGGAGTGACCCCTGGGTTTTTTAGAGAAGGATTTTGAGTACTTGGTAATGTGGCCCTGCTTTCTGAAACCTGAAGAGTCAGTTAAACTTAAGAACTTATATTACAGTGTTTAACAGACACTGAAAATACAGCTTCTCTTCTCAAAGATTCTAAGACCTTATGAAAAGCTTAAAACTCTTACTTGACATATTGTTAATTTTTTGGTCCGGGACATTCCAGGACTATCTACCAGAGACTGGCAGAGCTTGGAGCTCTAGAACAATAGTCCACCAGGACTCTGGAATTGACCAATGAGAGACTTATGCTATGTAAATAGCCTATCATTGGGAGCTGGGTGTGGTTTCTGCATGCTATTTAAAGAGGGCTGTTGCCCTGGTGCCCTTATTCCTGACATCACTAAATAAAGTAGAGCTGTTCATTGCAATGTGTCTTGAGCCCAGTATTTAACATTGGCGATGAAGGCAGGATCCTGTTCAGTGAGCCTTGAGTTCATCTGCACTGCACCGCACATCGAGCTCCAGTGCCATGTGCATCGCACCATAACTAGGAACTATGGCTACCGCTCCAGGACACTTCGACACATTTGACGCCACTGCTGAGGACTGGGACTCCTACATTTCCCACTTCAAATTCTTCCTTGAGTCCTCTGATGTCGACAATGACACAAAAAAGCATGCCACTTTCTTCTGGGTCTGCGGCCGCTCAGTGTTTGAGATCGGGAGCTACAAAACACCCCATACCAGATGATTATAGACCGGCTGAAGGAGCACTTTGTGCCAACGCTCTCTGTCATTGCGGCCCACCATGCATTCTACAGGAGGAACCAGGCAACAGAGGAGTCAATCACATTCTACGTTACAGCCCTCCAACGTGCCGCCCAACACTGCAACTTCCATGACCTCAAGGAAGCACTCTGCAACTGCCTGTTGTGCAGACTTCAGGATGAGCAGATCCAACAGCAGGTCATCGTCAAGTGGAACCCCACATTCAAGGACATGTTGCAAGAAGCCCTTTCTGCATAAGCTGCCAACCAGTTCACTGCAGAGGTCCGCCAAGCTCAGAGCCCGCCAGCTTCAAGGAGACCCAACACTGCAGCCCACCATGTGGACACCTCTGACAAGGATGAGGAGGTCCTGAAAATACATCACCCAGGCCACTATGGCACTAGCACATGTGCCACAGCTTGCACCAGTGAAACCCACCTTGATACCATAAGGCTTAAGGCCAAGTGCATCCCCTTTGTGCTGAAGCCAAAAATTGATGAGGAGCTGGATTGTTTGGTGGGTCAAGGGATTTTGGAACCAGTTTTGCATGCCCCCTGGGAAACCCCGATTGTTACGATCCAATATTCAACACATATTATCTGGAGTTTGTGAAATTAGTAAGTTATTTCAGAGTTGTTATTGATTCACTTCAGACATTTGATCCTTGATTTCAACTGACTTTCCCCCCTCTGTGTTCAATAAAATAGTTTATTTTTCAAACTTTCAAAAGCCTCTCGTGTGCCATTTTCAGAAGTATAAGTTAAGGAGGTGATCTTTTCTCTTCCCTCTTGTCCCCGGGCTGAGTCAGCTTCAAAATATAAAAATGTGACAGTGTGGGACAGCCATAAACCTTCAAATAAGAAGAAAATAGATAAAGGGGCTGCTTAGCCAGAAAGGAAGGGGGAAAAGGAGGGAAAACCCTCCCTGTGAGGGAGGGAAGAGGGTGAGATCACCATAACCAGATATTGCAAGAAGCTGATACTATCCTTCGTTTAATTTAAAAACACAAAATCAGAACAAATACATGGCACCTTCAAGGACAGTACTGCAGATTTGGGCAAGGATCCTGGTATTTTAAAGACAACATATTAACTTCTTTGAATGCTGGTGTTCCATCTGAATTCCTACTGCTGTGAATTTTGGTGGCAGCACTTGTGGCATCATAAACTATTTGATTAGATGGTAGTGGTAGTCACAGCAGAACTTGATAAGAATGTTAAAATTATGAAGTATTTGTCTACTAGAAATCACAACATTCCTTCTCTTTAGGCTAGTTAAGCGCTCTCTCTCTCTCTCTCTCTCTCTCTCTCTCTCTCTCTCTCTCTCTCTCTCTCTCTCTCTCTCTCTCTCTGATAAATGGAAAGTAGTGTTGACTGGCAATCCTGGGAGTTTTGGGGATTGGGCATGGGGAGGGGAACATAGTGTAATACTCTAGGAATTCCCCTTTATGGTAAAAACAATAGAGATTGGGGAACTTTTTAGAGCTTCAAAGGCTGGTAGCAACTGGAAGTAATACCACTGCAATCCACAATGACAACCCTCTGCCCCCCAATTTCGCCTGCTGTGAGGGCAAGAGCAGGGGAGAGCTGGTGGGGGGAGGTTACCCCCCATAGTGGGCAATCAGGTAAACCTAATGGGGAAAGGAAATCTGCTTGAAAGGTTAATCTTATCCTCACTCCCCATGTCAGGTATTTTTCTGCATGGTCTTTTTGCTGCATTGTGACTGCTGGCCAGGAAACAAATAAAAAACCAACCCCAAGTCCCAAAGCAAAGGTGCCTGAGCAGAGGGGCTGAAAATCTTGGTCCTTGCAAATGTGTATATCTCCTGAACAAGCAATTGCTTCACCTCACTGAGTCAGTGGGATGGGTCTCACTAACAGATAAATGCATATTTATTATTGAAGGAATTTATATGCCACCTCTCCAGAGTCCTGTGCGAGGCAATGCACAAGTAAAAACAATTAGAATTCCATAAATGCATCATGAATTGCTCATTCTATTGACTATTGATGCTTTACCTATGATCTTTTTTTTGCCCCAGTGTTCTGCAAGAGTGGCCAGTTAGGATGAACAGTTCTAACAATTTGTTCTCTGACAAAAAACATTATTTGCTTTGGGAAACTACGTCTGGGTATCAGAGGTGGTTTTGTTTTGTTTTTTTAGCATTTTAAAGAATATTCAGCACAAACAGAAGGCTAATTCCTCCATTCCCTGTTTCTGGGCCAGATTTACTTGTCATTAACTGAGCTGCTAAATAGCCAAACTGGAGGGAAACAAAATTTTAAGGCAATCAAGAATGTGGTAACTTTCAGTGTCACCTCAGTTTAGAAGTAAAAGAATGATAAATAGTTGTTGTTGTTGGAAGCTGGTTCACATGCTGTGTTGAGACTCTTATTTGTGTTTTGTTTGTACTCAAGGGAACCATCCAGTGAATGAGCAATCTAATGTGTGAGACTGTTCACAGACTGGAAGAACCCCCGAGCTCTTCAGCGCTATTAAATGTGTAACTGACATCACAAAGTTGTGTCAGCCAAAACCCCAGAGTTAGCAGTTTAAAAATTAGATTGCTTTGGATGAACAGAGAATGAAAATGTGGCCCAATGAACAGCTCTCAGTTGCGAGACTTAATCATACATCAGATGTCAGGTTGCCTCCCATGAGGATGCCATTTTGAGACACTTATCAAGTTTTTATACAGTTGGTCTCTATGCTGCATGAAAAACACACAGTTCACAAGTGGTAGAAAAATCGACGCTCACAGTAAATAATGCTCCAAACAACCTTCCTTCATTCCTCTTTTGGTATCTGCACTATGTTAAAAGTCTCATACAGAGCCAGTGAAGTGTGGTGATCAGTGGGTCATGGAGGTTTATGTTCAGGTTTATGTTCATGGAACTGCTTTGGCGACCTTGGTCCTGTCATTCAGTCTCAGTCTAAACTACCTTGCAGGGGTATTGTGAGGATAAGAAGAAAAGAAGGTTTGTATACCCCGCTTTTCTCTGACTTAAGAAGTCTCAAAGAGGCTTACAATCGTATTGCCTTCTGCTCTCCACAACAGGTACCTTGCAAGATAGGTGGGGCTCAGAGAGTTCTGAGATAACTGTGACTGGCCCAAAGTCACCCAGCAGGCTCCATGTAGAGGAGTAGGAAATCAGCCCTAGTTCTCCAGATTAGAGTCCATTGCTCTTAACCACCAGGGCTGGCTCGCCCACTAGGCAAGCTAGGCGCTTGCCTAGAGCACGCTGGCCGCAGGGGCGCCAAACTGCGCCCCCCCACGAAAAGCCCACCACCACCTTCCCGCCACCACCATCAGTGAAGAGCACCCCGGTGGGGTGCCCTGGGGAGGGGAGGGGAGAGGAGGCAGGGGCAGCAGTGCAGGAGGCAGCGGCGGAGCTTTCCTGCCCTCCTCCCCCTCCTCCCTCAGACTCAGAAGAGGGAAGAGATGGGGGTGTAAACTCCAGCTTCTTCCCTGCCTTGCCTGGGTGCCCTGGGGGGGAGAGGAGGCAGGGGTGGCGGCACAGGAGGTGGCAGAGCTTTCCTGCCCCCCTCGGACTCAGAGAAGAGGGAAGAGAGGGGGGTGTAAAACCCCACCTCTTCCCTGCGTTGCCTAGGTGCCCTGGGGGGGAGAGGAGGCAGTGGTGGTGGCGCAGGAGGCCACAGTGGCGCTTGCCCACCCTCTGCCTTCCCCCTTGGGGGGAGGGGAGGTGGGCAAAAGGGTCTTTGGGGCGAAGGCGGCGGCATTGCAGCTCCCACCGGCTGCAAAGAGGTGAGAGCAGCTGGCCTGTGCGGGGCTCGGAGGAGGGGCTGAGGGAGTCGGCATCGGTGCTGCTGGGCCAGGAGAGAGGGTAAGAGCAAAATGGCTGGGCAGGAAGGAGGGGGGGACTGCCTGCCATGGGTCCCGGGGCTTCTTTGTCGGTCCTGCGCTGAGGGGGTGTAAGAGAGACCTGGGCGCTGCCTGGCAGGGCTGCCATGAGCTTCCTGGGCCAGGACTCTTGGGAGGAGGAGGCCCCGCCGCACCTCGGGCCCTTTAGGTCGCCAGTGGCCTAGTGTGGAGCCAGTGCTGGCGAATGGGTTGGGGGTGTGAGGGGGTGGTTGCAGGACCCCGGGTCTTCCAGGGAACTTGTGCCTGGCCTGGCCTCCTTTCCTGTGCACTTGGACACCTGCACTCACCTTCCGCAGCAGAAAAAGCATTTCAAGGGCCAGTCTGTAAAGGCTGCTCTTATGCCGAAGCCTGGGTCATGGGGGAGAAGGTGCAAGGCTGAGCTACCAGCTGACCAGAACCACTCCAAACCGGACAGCCGAAAGGAGGTAGCGGCAGGGAGCGCTTCTTCCTCATGAGCTGGGGGAGAGACTGGTGAGCCCTTAAAGTCGCTGCCCCAGAGAGCCTCCCAAGGCTTCCTCTGTCCCTCCCCCCCTCCTGAAGAGGTGGGGAGGAGGTTCCCACAGGAGGTCCCCTTTCCTCTCCTCGCGGAGGGAGGGATCGGATCCCTGCTCTGGGTTGGGGCGGCAGTCCTTGTTGCCTCTCCCCAGTCTTTGCTGCCACCAGAACCCCCAAGCCGGTGCCCGTGCCCCCAGCGCTCCTTGCTGTTTTGCCCAGCGTGCTGCGCTCCAGCAGGCATGCAGGGGCAAGCCTAGCTTGTGGCGCCTGGCGCGCCCCCTCCGAAGTGTGTTTCTGGGAAGTCTCCAGGCCCCACCAGGAGGTTGGCATCGCCTGGGGGGGTGCCACGAGCTAACCTTGCCTAGGGCCCAGAAACACCTTGGGCCGGCCCTGTTAACCACTATACCAAACTGTGATAGTGGGAGGAATGGGAGGAAAACATATTCAGCCTCAAGGTCATTCGAGAAAGCGAGACAATAAAATGTATAGATAGGACAAACAATTATGACGATCAAGGATGAAGAGAAAAAGGCAATTGTGCTACTTTATGTAGTTTCTAGGGATCTTTGCATTGCTTAACACCAAGAAGAACACACACAAACAGCATAATCCTGAGCCAAGAGTGTTTAGGAAGCCAAATAAGTATTATGCTATATTTTCTTCATCAAGTTTTTAACATTGGCCCCCTCTCCTACATTTGACTCATATCCAATCTAGACCATAACTTGTGCCTTGCAGAAAAAAATGTATATTCTTTTTTATTTAAATTTCGAATTCTCCACGAGTCCACTAATGTGTGCTCTTCCACTAATTGCAAAAAAGCATTTGGCAGTTCATTACATTTTGTTTTGTTTTGCCATTTGCCTCTTCCTATCCACACTTTTATCAAAGACTGCATTATAGTCTCCGATAATACATATTTCCTCATAACTTTGATTTGCAATAATAGTCTGTAAATCTTGGGAAAAAATTTCCTGCTGTTGATTCGGTACGTAAATATTGACAATCATTGTTTCTTTGGCTTGTCTCTGTATTTTCACAATTATTACTCTTCCATCTTCTGATTCATAAATCCTTTCTGGATGTAAGTGTCCCTTTATATATGTAACAACTCCTCTCTTCTTGTTGTTTTTATCCGCTGATATGAAAGATTTCCCAAATTTGTTAATTTCTAAATACTTTTTATCTAATTGTTTAATATGAGTTTCTTGTAGACAAGCTACATCTGTTTGGATCTTTTTAATTTGTTGAAATACTAGTTTTCTCTTCTGTGGGGTGTCCAAACCGTTAACATTTATGGAGACTATCTTTATCTTGTTTCTATCCATCTTTGTGCGGTTTTTTGTATTGAGTCCCAAGTCTATTCTTCTCCTGTAATCTTGTCACTATGCTCCATGGTCGAATCTTGTCTTTTTTCTTGGGTCTTTGTGGTTTGCACCTTTATCCTGCTGATCCTGCTGATCCTCTTCTTCCTCATCCTTTCCTTCTTCTCCTTGCTCCTCTTCATCCGCTTCTTCTCCTTTAGCTCCCAAATCTTCTCCATATTTTTTCAGGAAATCCTCTACTTTGAAAATTGAGTTTATTCTAAATCTTTTCCCCTCCACTGTAAAGAAGACACCTTCAGGTAATAACCATTTGTATGTTATGTCATTCTTTCTCAGCAAGTTTGTGCTGGGTATAGTTTCTCCTTTTTTCTCTGACTCTCCATGGAATCTCTTTAAGAATTGTAATTTGTCTCCTGTACCTTCAATGCCTTTAGCTTGCAGTTTTCAAGATAATCTCTTTCATTGCTTTTTTATGGAATCTCACATGAATCTCCCTGGGCACTTTATTTCTTCTTGCATAAGTTGAATTCATTCTATAAGCCATGTCTATTTCACCTACAATATCCTGGGTATTCTCTTCTTCCAAATATGTTGTCAATATTTTGATCATTTCCTCTTTAACGTATTCCTCCACTTTTTCGGGATATTCTGGAATCTCAGAATAAACAATGCTCTGTCTAGCTCCAACCTAATTAGAGAATCTTCTAGGAGGTCCTGCTTGACCTCCAACAGTTGACTCCTTTGGTCTAGCACCTCTGATTTCTCCTGTAGTTGGGTAGTAGATTGCTTCAATGTGGTAATCTGTTGTGCATTTTCAACAATTTGTTGTTTAAATTCTTGGGTTTGTGACATTACTTGCTGAGCCAAAATATCAAACTTTGCTTGTAAAGGTTCCACTTGCTGAGCCAGAACAGCAAATTTTGTTTGCAATAGTTGCACCACCATTGGCAATGCATTACATATTGCCTGGGGGACTGCAGTCTCTATTGCTTTGTTGACAGCCTCCTTAATCATATTCTGCATTTCCTGATATTGCATCTTTGATAAATTGGAGGCTATGGATTTTACAACACCTGGGGAAGGCCTTGTTGAACCCAAGGCCATTTTCCATTCACCATTCACACTTTCAAAGCCTTCTCCACCCCTCCTTTTTTTCTTTTCCCAATATCACTAATATTAATGTTATTACAACAGTGTTTACTCTACTTAGAACTCAATGTTCCCAAACAATTGACCACAATGTTAGTTCCCAAACCCAATCTCAACAGGTCTCCTTACATTTTTCAGCAGTCTAAACATCCAACATTCACAGGCTAGATTTTAACAAAAATAATTTCAAACCACTCTTTACCACCATCAGCAGAACTTGTTCTTATTTTTTTTATGACTTCTCTTCAATTCCCAGCACCCTTGCTATATGCCCAGGCAAAAATTTCCAGTTCCACAATACAAAGGAAACTATCAATCTCTGATGCATACAGCTTGTTTAAGTTCTGAGTTAATTCCACATCGTCTTTAAAAGAACCATCTTTAAGGATTCCAGTTGGCAAAGTCTTATTTTCCAGTTATTATACCCAAATTATTAATAACAAATTCAAATTTAATGAGACTCACACATCTTCCAGGAATCAGCACATTAGTCCATTCAGCAAAACCAATTATGGTAACTCTGGCAGCTCAAAGTATGTATTCCCCAAATTGATCTATCCAGCAAGGTAATCCAAACCAGGTTTAAACCATAATAACTCAGGGAACCCAAAATTAATAAGTAGACCACTAGTCCAAACTAGTAAAAAAAACAAGAACCCAGTGTAATCCAATTGACCCAATTGTCCAATAAATCCCAAAAATCAAAAATAAGTAGCTTTCCACTTTAGACAAAAAGTCCCCAGGAAAAGGAATAATCCAACGTAATGCAGTAAAATTAATCCATCAGCAAAACAAGCAAGAACCCAGTGTAATCCAATTGTCCCAATAAATCCCAAAAATCAAAAGTGTGTACATTTCCAATTTAACCAGAAAGTCCCAAAAAGAAAAAAAATAGTTCAAATTAATCCAATGAAGTTAATCCATCAGGACCCATGGCTTCCCCTTCTTTCCAGCATTCCAACACTCCATCAACTCCAGCAGTACAGGGCAATGCGAGAAATTTAAAATTTTAAGCAAACAAGGAAAAAGAAAAAAAGTCTTCCAGCTACATTTCTTTCCTGATTTAAACCAGCTCTGGTTTTCCCCTTTTACACAATCAAGAAGAGTGGGCTGCTTTTCTCAGCCAAACTGTGGGGGTGGAGGAATCCACTACCCCCTCTCGCTCTTTCCCAGTTCTTTAAATTTTAAATATCTTCTTTAAATGCAGCATAGTTCTTTAAATATTCAGCAATTCCATACTCACGGCCAAGTAGATATGTGGAGATAAAGTTCTTTAGTAGGAGTATAGCTCAGAGAAATGGCTGATCGCACCTCTGTACCGCAACTCCCCGCAAGTGCTCCCTTCCTGGGCTTTGCACTGGAGCGACTTGGGGTCTTCTACGTCACCACCGTGGCTGAGAGCCCCAAAATCAAGCTCCTTGCAACAGCTTCCCTCCAGGAAAGCTCTCTGGGAGACCAGGCCATCCTGGTTCTCCCGCTAACTCCAGGAGGTTCAAGGATTTTTCCAGGAGAAACACCCAGGAACCCTTTGAAGATGGTGGGTCGCAACCAGAAGCCAACAATCCACTGATTACCAGCTGCATTATCAGGATGAGTGGCTGGAGGATGTGACTGCTGACTAATCTTTTGTTGTTTTGTTTAGGTTGAAGCTAAGTACTTGCTACACTTGGAGATCTTATAGATATGTCAACCGGCTCAGTGGAATCTGCGATCGATGGCATCAGCACCATTGCATCCTGAGAAGCAAGTCACCTCAGCCACCTTTGCCAGCTGCAGGGATGCACACGAGCGAAGGACTTGCCAGTTCTGAGATGCCATCTGCCATTCCTGCAGGAAGCAAGGTGACATCACCAGGGCCTGTCAATCAAAAGGACACCAGTGCTGTGCCACCACCCACCAGGAAACAGCCAAACTCCACAGCATCTCAGTACATCGGAAACACGTACATTTTTTCCCTGGGGGTCCACCAATAAGATTAAAGTGACTGTGTTAATAGAGGGTGCCCCATGTGTGATGGAAGTAGATTCAGGGTCCTCCTTCTTAATAATCCAAGGAGACCTTATGCACGCTCTGCCCTAACAGGGGACCCCCCACTGGTAGACACCGGCCTCACGCTACGGGATTTCCAAAAGAACCCGGTAGCCATTAAAGGGGTGGCCTAGTTCTGCATAAAATAGAAAGAATTCAAAGGTCCATTGGAACTGGTTGTAGTCAAGGGCCATCTCACCAGCTTACTGGGGCTAGTCTGGTTTGACACTTTGGGTCCAGCTGTCACCAGGATACATATGGTACAGTCGGGGAACTTCAGTAAAGAGTGCGATGAGTTCCCGGCAGTTTTTGATGGATCACTTGACCACTATACAGGTCCTCCAGTGGCCCTGCAGTTTGCCCACTCCATCTGAAAGCCCGGTGACCCCCATTCACACTTCAGCCCAAAATCGAGGCTGAACTCGACCGCCTGGTCAGCCAGGGGTACTGGAGCCAGTACCCCATGCCAAGTGGAAGACCCCAATAGTAACCCCAGTCAAGCCCAGTAAGGATTCGTGCAGACTACAAGTGCACAATCAACAAGGCCCTCCAAGACCACACGTATCCCATTCCCGTGGTGAGCCACATCCTAGCATCCCTGGAATGGACCAAAATTTTTGATAAACTGGACTTGGCACAGGCCTACCAGCAACTGCCAGTAGATGACACTACAGTGGAAGCCCAGACAATCGTAATGCACATGGGGGTGTTTAAGGTCAAACGTCTACAGTTTGGGGTCAGTATAGCTCCAGGGATCTTCCAGAATCTTATGGACTGTTTACTTAAAGGGATCCCCAGAGTGCAACCTTTTTTTGATGACATTCTGATTGCGTCATCGTCTCCCGAAGCCTTGTCCAACCGTCTGTGAGTTGTCCTGCAGTGCTTCAATGAGGCTGGGCTTAAAGTAAAGAAAGAAAAGTGTTTTCTCTATGTCCCCAGCATCAAGTTCCTGGGATTCAGAGTTGACGCCCATGGCATCCACCCCATGCCAGACAAGATCACAGCACAAAGCAGCCATGGCCAATTCCCTGCACTGCCTCTTAGACAAATACACACATTGGAAGTGGGGGCCACTACAGGCCGCGGCTTTCTGGGCTGTAAAGAACCTCCTAACCTCCAATGCAGTCCTGGCCCATTTCAATGAATCCCTCCCCGTAGTACTCGCATGTGATGCATCACCCTACGGGATGGGGGCCGTCCTGGGTCATAGCGGCCCAGACCTGGCTCCGGCACACCAGATCCTGTTGCTGGAAGACTTCCTTGAACATCTGATACAGGTGCCAGATGTTGCCAAACACACCAGTAAAGACTGCGTCCTCTGCCGTGTTTGGGACTGGGTGGGGAAGGGCTGGCCCACAGGGAGTGTGGGCCTGGAGTTTACAGCATTCTCATCCCGCCAGGATGAACTGTTCACCCACAAAGGTTGTATCTTGTGTGGTAGCCAGGTAGTCATCCCTAGTCCCCTACACAATGCATACTTGCTGCACTGCACGAGACCCACCTGGGAATCATGCGCATGAAAGCCTTAGTGCGCAGCTATGTATGGTGGCCTGGAATGGATGGGGAGATAGAGGACCTGGTTAAATGCTGCCAGACATGCCAGGAAACATGGCTGGCCCCTCCTGGGGCCCCAGTGAGACAATGGGAATCTGCACACAAACCATGGGCCTGCCTCCACCTAGACTTTGCGGGCCCGTTCCAGGGACAGACATTTTTCATTCTCATGGATTCCTACTCTAAGTGACTAGAGGTAGTCATTGAGAGCAGCGATCAAAGCCATGTGGAAGAGATTCAGCACCCATGGCATCCCCGAAACCCTGGTATCAGACAATGGGACTGCATTTACATCAGCAGAATTCCTGAACTTTGTGCAGTACTATAGGATTCAGCACATTTGCTCCCTTCAACCCAGCAACCAATGGATAGGCAGAACAGATGGTATGCACAAACAAGGAAGCACTGTGCCTGATTATCCAAAGGGACTGGGACTACAGGTTAGCCGCCTTCTTGTCTGGCCAACGAACGACCCCGCACACATCCACGGGATGCTGCCCTGCAGAACTATTAATGGGCCAGTGCCTAATGACCAGACTGGACCAGCTTTACCTGGACAGAGCACCTGACCACAACCCAGACACAGCAACTCAGGAGGCACCCTGGGGGTTCTTTCCCGAGGACCCAGTATATGCCCTGGATCCCGGCCCAGGTGGTGAGAGTGACAGGACCTCTATCATATGAGGTCTCGACAGAAGATGGCCAGCTCCTCTGGAGGCACATAGACCAACTATGCCATCACCTACTGTCCCTAGATGACCCAGAGATACAGGATGCTGAGGACAGTGATGAGGAGCCAGACTGGGAGGAACCAGCATTGGGACCAGTGGAGTCCAACATGGCCACAACTCCTGCCCTAAGTTCCTTGCCAGAGCCCAACAGCGGAGTTGCACCAGCAACCAAGATTTCACCGGTGGCTGTCACCAAGCCGCAACCCGGGCCAAGCACATCTACCAGCACCCTGATGGGGCCATACTACTTCGCAAGAGAATGACAGTGCCCAGAGTACTTGTGGGACTATATATGTTGGTACTTCGGAACTAAGGGGGGAGGGGTGTAAGGTATCAAGAGGGTGTGGCATAAGGTAGCAAGAAGGTTGCAACCGTGCGTCCTTGGCCATGCAGTCCACCAGACCTACAGACCTTTGGTCCTAGAATAGACACCGCGGATCCTAGGCGCAGACCAATGGGAGTGCCAGGATCCTGTAGGGAACCTATAGTTTCTGGGGCCATGTAAATAGAACCTATCATGGGTGTTGGGTGTGTGTGCTGGTACGAATAGCCAGGTGTGGACCGGCTATTTTCATCTTCATTCAGATGTAACTAAATAAACTTGAGCTGATTTCACTATGCTGAGTCTCTGACGACAGTACTTTTCATATAACTAAACTCTACCTTAAGCATATGTTGCTGAGAACATAGAGGAAGAGCCCTAGCCACTGAATTAAGGAAACAGATGATTTCTAAATGTTTTGTAATTTTGAGAATCAATACTCAGTCCTAATTTTCTATCAAATGGGGTATGTAAAAATTAAAAGTCAGAGGATTGCAGTTTTATTGTCCATTCCTTTGTTCAGGTTCATTCTGTTGTATTACCAAATGATGGGTGCACTTTTTATTTTCTTATTAAACTTCTTATAATTTTAATACTTCAGGTCTGAACTTTGTGATCACATTAAGGCCTATTCAGTTACTCTTAGCAAGGAGCAGGGCTTTTTTTGTAGAAAAAGCCCAGCAGGAACTCATTAGCATAACAGGCCACACCCAGCAGCAGAAACTCATTAGCATATTAGGCCATACACTCCATGTTACCAGAAGTGCGGTCATCCAGCCATACCCACCTTTTGCTTCTTATTCTGTTTACCTTATTTCTTGGTCAAAACCCAGGGCTTTTACTGTAGTAGGAACTCCTTTGCATGTTAGGCCACACAGCCCTCATGCAGGCAATCCTAATGAGTTTCTGCCATTGGGTGTGGCCTATTATGCTGGTGAGTTCCTGCTGAGTGTGGCCAACTCAGGAGCCAGCCGGAACTCCATTCCTGTGTGTTCCTGCCCAAAAATAACCCTGGCAAGGAGTAGTAAGTGGAGGGGTAGTGTTTGAACCCTTCATACACTGAATGTGCAAAAAATTGTACTAGTATCTGCATTAGCTAGGGCAAGCACTGGAAATGCAGAAAAAACATGGAGTTTGTAAGTGGCAAAGCAGTATAGGATACCTTGGTGCCAGTGGACCAGCCTGGAGAAATTTACTAGCTGCACATGGTGGAAGTTATCCAGAAGGGTGGGCCACTATGGTCACACACACTAAATAATCCACTTTCAATCCACTTCCAGTGCACTTTCCAACTGGATTTTACTGTGTGAACTGGCAAAATACAGTTGGAAAGTGCATTGAAAGTGGATTACTTAATGTGTGTGATCTCAGACTGTGTATAGTCTGGGGATGGAGAGAGAGAGAAGCCTGGGTGGGCAACAGACCCCAGATGGCTCAGTGGGGTTTCTCACCCCCATGGAGGTTGAAACAAAGCTTTGCAAGCTCCATTTCCCCACATATGGCAAAACTTGCCTTTAGAAAAATGGTGGTAGTGGTTGCAATGTTGAATTACAGAGATACTTAATTATGCCAATCATGGGATGACTTTGGGTCCATCAATGTCTCTCAGTTTGACTTTTCTTCACATGGTTGTTCAGAGGGAAATAATTTCATGTCAAGGTCCTTATACTAATATTCTAATTTTATACTTTTCTCTACACATCTGCGTTGTCACAAAGAATACAACCAGTATATGTTGGTAGAATCCTAGTCTGTCTCATAGAATGTCCCATTTTTGGCATTCTTGTTCAAGTCAGCAGTACATTTAAAGGGAACAATTAACCACAGGAGGCTTATTTGTTTAGACAGAGAGCTGCTGATTTTCTAGCTGTTTATTCTATAGAAGCAAATAATGACAGACTATATTTAGCCAGTCATAATGAGAATAATAATGAAGTACAAATATCTAGTTATAAAATTGTCTTTTATCACACACTGAGATGTCATCTAGCTGCTATTTAAACCACAACATGTAATAAAAAAGTTATATTTTCAGACTTCTACCCTCCTTTGCCACTTGGTGGTGCTAAGCCATTGTATTAAAGGGAAGAATTTTGGCATCTATCAAGACTGCATATTTACACATTGTTTTTTCCACTTCTCTGTGCTTAAGAAGCAATGTATAAGAGCCACTCTGCTAAAATCTATGATTATTTTTAAACTAAGGTTTTTTGTGTTATTCTGAAACAATAAATGGGAGAGAGACACACATGTCAGTGTCTTGTGTGAAAACACCTGCAGATCTAGTTATTTGTTGTTGTTGTTCAGTCTCACAGTCGAGTCCAACTCTTTGTGACCCCATGGACCAGATTACGCCAGGCCCTCCTGTCTTCCGCTGTCCGCTGAAGTTTGCTCAATTTCGTGTTCGTTGCATCAATGACACTGTCTAACCATCACATCCTTTGCCGTCCCCTTCTTCTTTGACCTTCAATCTTTCCCAGCATCAGGGGCTTCTCCAGTGAATGCTCCCTTCTCATTTGGTGGCCAAAGTATTTGAGCTTCTGCTTCAGGATCTGGCCTTCCAGGGAACAATCAGGGTTGATTTCTTTTAGGATTGACTGATTTGATCTCCTTGCAGTCAAAGGGACTCTCAAGAGTCTTCTCCAGCACCATAGTTCAAAAGAATCTATTCTTCGGCGCTCGGCCTTCCTTATAGTCCAACTCTCACAGCCATACAAAAACAGGTCATCTTTTACCATTATGTGTGTTCATTTCCCTTAGATTTTTCCTTTGGTCATATACTGTAGTCTTTTGCCATTTAACTGCGTGCTTTTATGAGTTGTAACCAATGTTTGCTTATAGAATTAAAGATTAAAGATTAAACTTTCTTTTAATAGTCTCCCATTGGCTGCTTTTTGAGTAAAGTAGACATAGTCAAGTTGCCAGTCTACTTTCAGGAATTGCGATCAGGCCTCATTCTTAACATAGCAAAAGGAGCCTTCTCATGAAAGATCCCCCCTTATGATGGCACAGTCTGCCAGATGTTGTCAATACTTTCTTGCAATACTGAGAAAGTTCTCCGGGAAAAGCAAACTGGCTCCAATTAACTGATAAATACCGAAGTCATAGTAACAGAAGTAAACTAGTTCCTGAAACTTCCCATCTCCAAACTGATTACCAAAAGTTTAAAAGTTGATTATTTCTTTCATCTTGTAGGACATAGGATCAATGAATCTGATTTACTTTGTTATTTTTCTCTGTTATATCTCTGACATAGATACATGCATACATGGAAGTAGCTGTGTAATAGACATATGTTAATCCTCTAGTGAAATTAAACTAGTTTGATAGAGAAATTGGAAGAAAAATCAGTAATAGAAGATATAGATGGATTTTATAGTATCAATGTTGTCTGTACCAAAAGCCTTAAAATGTGCTCAGGAAGCAGGAGATTGGAATGTGCCTGAAAATGAAACCATTTTGGTCAACTGCAACTGTCTTTGTAGTTAACTGCTTTGAAGGACGTTTATGGCCTAATGCTTATGCATAAGAAAAACATCTCAGAGGCCTGGATGTTCCCAAAGAGCATCCTCTTTTGTATTGCCAGGCACCAGGCACCAGGATGTCTGTTGAGAGCCAAGAACTGTGTTAGATATCACACCTTATTTGGAAACTCCCTATTCTATACAGATGTGAAAGGTCCTTGAAAGATGCCAGAAGGAGACCCAGGCCTGTAGCTACAGTGGCGCTTCTCAGGGCTAGGCCCCCTGACTTGCTGGCAAGGCCCCCTGACTTCCCATCCAGCTCAGAGCATCACGGCCTTCTCCCCCAGATTAATTTGACTAGCCATTGCCCCCTAAGAAATTTAAATGCCCCCTGACTTTAAAAATCCTGGCTATGGGCCTGAGGAGACCTCAATGTACTTTAATGTTCTTGGGTCAAAAAATAAATGCAAATATCTGTAACCCTAGCCAGTCTTGGGGTACAGCAATAGAATAATGCCAGCACAAATGATGCTACCTGTTTGAATCCAAATGTGTTTCTCCTGAGTTGTAAACTATTATGATGTCATTTGGGGTATAAGATTTGCTGCCCTTCCCGTGTGAGGCAGAATACAGCTTGGTGTCACTGGGTACTGAGGTATCCAGTTCTGTATTTTCCTGTTATTGCAATCAATAGTTAGAAATCCAACTCACTGGACCACACCTGTGTGCTCTTTATCTGGCCCATGGGGCGTATGAGACGCAGACTTCTGCATCAATCTAAATGGTGATTATTATTGCTGGAGGAGAAAATACGTCAAACAGGTGCAGACCATATATATATCAAGGTATAAAAAAGGCATTTTTCTAATGTAACTTTGTATTGACCACCATCTTTAAAGTATAACAAGGATCGCCACTGCTTCCAGAACTCCCCCTTTTCAGCAGGTTGGTAGAGAAGAATTCTGGAACATTCACCAGCTATAAATGTATATGTTTGCATATGTTTGAAACTTTGTATACTTTCTCAATAAAGAAAATTTTCTAGACCTAGGGTACATAGTCTGAATTTGTATAAATTGACCATGTCAGTGCATTATCAATAATATATTGTGATTTTCAGTGTAAATTGTGTTTCACAAAAACTTTTAATTTCATTGTAAATTCCTGTAATTTTTGTTGCTTTAATGCTGAAAATTATTGTCAATGCTACCAGTGCTGGTCACCAGAGGATTTATTTATTTATTTATTTACACTCCACCTTTTTCTCCCATGAGGAGGACCCAAAGTAGCTTACATCATTATCCTCTCCTCCATTTTGTCCTCAGAACAACCCTATGAGGTGGTTTGGTCTTAGAATGTGTGACTGGTCCAAGGTCACCAGCATGCTTCCATTGCATAATGGGGATTTGTACTTTGGTCTCCCAGATGTGTTACCCAAATCAAACTTTGTGTGGAGCCAGACATTCCAGAACATCCCCTGCACATGTACAACCGACACAGAAGATCTGGGACTAATTCGAATCGTTGTCTGTTGAATACGTGATCCCCACCTCTGGACATAGCAATAAGTACAATAAGGGAATGGCAAAAAACAAAACATTTAATGAGCAAGTAAATTTATTGTCCTAACATGATGTGTATGTGTGAGTTATGTGTTATCCACTTGCTTCTGACTTATAGCAACCCTATGAATTTATAACTTCCAAAATGTCCTGTCTAACAGCCTTGCTCAGGTCTTGCAAACTGAAGGCCCTGGCTTCCTTTATTCAGTCCCAATACTGAAAACAAATGAAACAATTAGTTTTATCCAGTTGCAGTATGTAGTTTTGTTAACTTAAGCTAAGCTTATAAAGAAATTATGCTCTTGGTGTTTGGCTAGTCCAGAGCAAACCAACCCTTAGAGAAGAGGTAGGTGATGAGCTGCTCAAAACAGGACCAGAACATACAGTGGGATACACTAGGATAGAATTAGGATAAAGGGAAATCAATTCCCTGACCAGAATTCAGTGGAAAGGAGCTGGCTATAGAAAGACAAACTAATTCAGAACGGGAAGTGGGAGAGCTATGAGAGGGAGAGTGGAAAGCAGGACATGAAAGTTTAGAATCATAGATGTACAGAGTTGGAAGGGACCTCAGGGTCATCTAGTCCTGCACAATGCAGGAAATTCACAAATACCCCCCCACACCCCCAGTGACCCATTTTCCATGCTCAGAAAATGACAAAAAACCTCAGGATCCCTGGCCAAACTGGCATGGAGAGAAAATTGCTTCCTGACCCCGAAGTGGTGATCAGCATTTCCCTGGGTATGTAAGAAAGGGCCACAAGATATAAGCACTGATGCAATCCTTCCTGCCCTCCCTTCTCACGATCTGTCTAAATTCACAGAATCAGCATTGCTGTCAGGTGGCCATCTAGCCTCTGTTTAAATTGAGGAAGAAAAGCAGAATGGGGAAAGAGAAAGCTTGAAGAGAAAGCTCCAGTGTTGTGGTGCTGACGTGACTGGGGGATGGTTTTGGAGAGAAGTCATCTACCAAAAATGGAAGGCTTGAGGATGCTGTCATGTACTTTAATTTTTCTGGGTCCCTATGGGTCCAATATTTAGGGTTTCCTCAGTTGTTAGTCCAAAAAATTGTAGATCAACCATTGTTGGTGGACTTTAGGCTGGATCCTGACAGATGTAGTTCTGGATCTGAGACCCTAGCGGTGTGTACTGGAAAGATGGGACATCATAGGCAGAACTTAGTGTTTGTCCTATCAAGTGAGGGTCACTAGAATACGTATGAAAGGTGCACCTGGGGTAAGGTGACACAGATGTGCTGATGGTGTCAGAGAGACAACCAAATAGTTCTTTCAAGCTTGATTATACACTTCAAGGAACTGCATTTGTAAAGGACATCTAAATATCTTGCAAAAACCAGTGTCCTGCTTTAGGCCAAGAGGGTGTGAAGGGTTTTAGAAGGCTGATTGATTTGTTTGTATGCCCAGGACAAGATTTGCCAGTAATATGGATGAGGATACATGCTAGTACTTGAAATCGTGGCATGGAATATCATGTGAAGACTCTGTGAATAGTAGGTTTTCAAGAGAGATTACCAGGGTGCTTCAGTGTGTTTAGATGAAGTTGTGAACAAAATGAAAGTCAACTCCGGGGAGTTTCATCAACCCACTTTTTTCTGTACTTATGGTGTGCTTATGGAAAAAAGAATATGCAAAAATGTGGATATATTAATTAGTACTGTAAAATAACATTGTTAAATACCTTAGAGAAATTGCATTTCATTTCATCCTAAAGTGCTGAGTGTCAGCCTGTTTTCAGGTTCTTCCAGGGGTCTTTTGGGGGGAGCTCACAGGAGCGCAGCTCCGGGAGCTCAGGAGCCAAGCCCTGCCCCCAGCCGGCGTCCCGGGGAGTCTTTCAGGCAGCCGAATGTCAATTTCAGCTCCATTATATCCTATGGGCCATTGAAGTCAATGGTGAAAACATAGGATATATTCTGGGGGCTGGAGGGGAGGGTGTTTGAGGGAGAGGCTCCAAACTCACAGGGTAGCTGTTGGAGCCTCTTCCCAAGACACCCACCAAGTTTCAAGAATATTGGACTAGGGGCCCAACTCTGTGGGCCCCAAAACAAGTTGCCCCCATTCCCTCCATTGTTCTCTATGGTGGGAAAAAGTAACTTTTTTCCCACCATAGAGAACAATGGAGAGGAATGGGGGCAACCTGTTTGAAGCCCATAGAATTGGACCCCCGGTCTAATGCTCTTGAAACTTGGTGGGTATCTTGGGGAGAGGCTCCATTAGCTACCCTGTGAGCTTGAAGCCTCTTCCTCAAACCCTTCCCCTCCAGCCCCCAGAATATACCCTATGTTTTCACCATTGACTTCAATGGCCCATAGAATGATGAGGCCAAATTGCCACGGAATTTCTTTCATTCCCTCCTTTTCTCCTCCTTCCTTCCTTCCTTCCTTCCTTCCTTCCTTCCTTCCTTCCTTCCTTCCTTCCTTCCTTCCTTCCTTCCTTCCTTCCTTTCCCACCTTCTTCTCTTCTCTTTTTCCTCCTTTCCCTGTTTCCCTCCTTCTTCCCTCTCTTTCTTTCCCTCATTCTTTCCTTCTCTTTCTTTCCCTCTTTCCTTCTCTCTACTCTCTCTCTTTCCTTCCCTCTTTCCTCCTTCTGTGGCCCAACTCTCGTGAGAAGAAGTTTAAACTGTAAACCCCTTCTCTCTTAGCTCCCCCACCCAGGCCAGCTGGGGAAAGGAAGGGGAGGCTTTTGAAGATGCCTCCCCCTTTTGCTTCCCCTTCTGACATCACTTCCGGTGATGTCAGGGGGCATGGCATATGCTAATAGCCTAATAGCTCATTAGCATACCATATGCTAATGAGCTCCTGCAGCTCTTTTTCTATGAAAAGACCCCTGGGTTCTTCTCTCAAACAAGGGGGCTTGTGGGGAAGAAACTAAAAGGAAAGGTAAGGAGGGTCAAATTCCTTCAGGAAGCCTGGAGACTATTTAAAGCTACAATTATGGAAACTCACATGAAATGTATACCGCAGGTTAGGAAAGGTACAAATAGGTTTTGAAAAAGGCCTCCATGGTTAACAAACAAAGTAATGGAAGCTGTAAAAGGTAAGAAGGATTTCTTTACACAGTGGAAGGCTAGTCCAAGTGAAGTAAACAAAAGGGAGCACAAGTTTCGGCAAAAAAAAATGCAAGTCAGTGATCAGAATGGTGAAAAGAGACTATGAAGAACATACAGCAAAAAACATAAAGTCCAACAATAAGGCTGTCTTCAAATACAATAGTGGCAGAAAACCAGCCAGGGAGGCAGAGGGGGCCATTGGGTGACCAAGGGGTCAAAGGATTACTGAATGCATTTTTTGCCTCTGTCTTCATTGTGGAAGATGAGAGGTGTTTGCCCACTCCAGAACCACCAATTTCAGGAGGGGTGTTGAAAAGCTGAGTCAGATTGAGGTGATGAGAGAGGAGGTCCTATGACTGATGGATAAATTAAAAAATGACAAATCACCAGATGGCATACATCCCAGATGGCATACATCCAAGAGTTCTGAAGGACTCAGATGTGAACATGAATCTCCTGACAAAAATATGCAATCACCAAAATCTGCATCCATTCCCGATGACTGAAAGATAGCTAATGTAACCCCCATCTTTAAAAAAAGGTTCCAGAGGAGATCTGGGAAATTACAGGACAGTTAGTCTAATGTTGATACCGGCTATGTTGGTAGAATCCATTATTAAAGATACAACTAGTAGGCAGATGGATGAGCAAAAGCTATTGAGGAAGAATCAGCATGGATTCTGTAAGGAAGGACCTTGTCTCACTGTGAGGGGGTGAACAAACATGTTCACAAATAAGTTTAAAGAAGTTAGGGCTCTTTAGCTTGGAGAAATGATGACTGAAGGGTGACATGATAGAGGCATACATGGGATAGAGAAGGCAGAGGAAAAAAGTACTTTTCTCCCTCCTTTCTCACGATACAAGGACTTGTGAGTACTCAATGAAATTAATGAGAACTGGAGAAGACCCTGATGCTGGGAAAGACTGAAGGTAAAAGAAGAAGAGGATGGCAAAGGATGAGATGGTTAGACAGTGTTATATATGCAACGAACATGAAATTAAGCAAACTCTGGAGGACAACAAAAGACAAGGGGGCTGGCGTGATGTGGTCCATCTGGTCGCAAAGAGTCAGACTGGACTGTGTGACTGAACAACAACAACAACTAGCTTAGAACAGATAAAAGGAAATACATGTGGAATTCACTGCCTCATGAAGTGGTGGCAGCTACAAGCACAGACAGCTTCAAGAGGGGATTGGATAAACATATGGAGCAGAGGTCCATCAGTGGCTGTTAGCCAGAAGGTATAGATGGAATACTACGTCTGGGGTAGTGATGCTCTGTACTCTTGGTGCTTGGGGGGCAACTGTGGGAGGGTTTCTGGAGTTCTGGCCCCACTGGTACATTTCCTGATGGCACCTGGGTTTTGGTCACTGTGTGAGAGTGTTGTACTGGACGATCCAACATGGCTTCTCTTATGTTCTTCAATGTACTTTGTTCATTCTGTGCCTGCTCAGAATTTTTTTCTGGTGCTTCCACTGTATCTATATATCTAATAGCAATGTGTGGCCCACATCAGCAGATTCTTAAATCTATGGATTGGGACCATACTGATGCTAAAGGTATTTTCCTGCAAACTTGGTGTACTCCCTAGGTTTGCAGAAAAATCCAAAATATTCTTTAAAATATATTGTGGATTTAAATTCCTCCCAAATTAAAAAAAACACACTTTCCAGATGAATTGATGGAGGCTGCCTTTGCAGGTGTCAACTCTGGGCCCAGCTGCCACAGCAGAGGATGCCAGGAGTGACTATGGGCCTGGTAGCTGTGGCAGCTGACTCCAGGAGCAGCTTGGTGCCTGGCTGCCACAGTGGATGCCAAGAGAGGCTCCAGACCCAGCTGCAGTGGTGGAGCACTTTGGGAGTTAAGTGAAATCTCTAAGGGAAAGGCCAAGCTTTTGTGTAGTGAGAAATGAAATGGTTTACCTGGTTGCTAGAAACAGGATGGTTGACAAGATGACCCTCTGTCTTGTGTTGACATGCATCACACCTGTGTTTCAACCCCCAAATTTACCCTGATCACTCAGTCCAAAGGGGATGTGCAGACCTCATCACATCCTGCTAACCATCTCTGTTTGTGCTCCAATGCTTTCTTTCACATGTGAGGAAATTTGTAAGTGTGAGGGCAGACCTTACCTGGACTAGATGCTAGCGCAGGGGTTGCCAAACTTGCCACATAGAACAAACTTCATATGTCTGAGAGCCGCAAGACATGAACAAATATTACCCACATGTTTTTATTGAAAAAATATGCAAATTTACTTTTTATTAAAATTAAATGAGACTGCCAAAAATAAAAAGAAAAGGGGTAAAAATAGTAATTGATAATGATATTTATTTAGCTTCTCCAAGCTGGCTGAGGGGGGAACATTTGTCATTTTGTCATTTTCTGGGCATCCTTTCTCTGCTTCCCCCCCCACATGCCTCAAGCCTATCAAGGGAGGGGAACACTGGATGGGGAGCCCAAGCCACAATTTGGCCATCCCTGCCCTAGTATTTTAGAGAATCCTGATGTGGGAATATGACTCAGGATTGCCTTGCTCACTTTAGTAGGATATAAGGAGAGACGCAAGTGATCTAATGGCAACCCAACAATCTGATGGTTTATTTAATTAATTTCATAATTAAGAAAATTAAATTTAGACTTTAAGCTAGAAGGGGGAAAAGGGGATTTGACTGTATCCTAGAAACATTTTTTGGGTTTTTTTGGAAACATTTAAAAGGGAAACTAAATAATTGGTGTATGGCTGCTGGATCAAGCAATTTAAGGAGAAACTCCATCCCATCTCCAGGTCAAGCAAGTTTAGTACCCCAACTAAAAATGAATGTTGAGCAAATGAGTGCAAAAGATCTCAAGTCACTGATTCAAGAATGTATAGGACAGGCAATGCCAGCTCTAATAAAGAAGGAAATAGAATCTATCCAACAAAAAATGGAGGAAATATCTACACAAATTAAAAATGAAACAGAAGAAATTAAAACACATATTTCAGAGAATAAATTAGAAATTGAAAAAATTGTGTCCAAATCCTCCAGATTAGAAAGGAAGGTAGATGACATAGATCAGGAACTACAAGAACTAAAAAGAAGAATGACAAGATGGAAGAGACTATAATTGGCCTGGAAATGGAGAAGGCTGGCTTGATTATACGATGTCAAAATATTACTGAAGACATAGAGAAGAATTTGAAGGGGGAATTAGTTGAAAGCCTTCCATCACAGCTGGATATAGGAACAAAAGAGGATTTACTATCAGACATAGAATCAATATATAGAAGGAACACTGCACATGCAAAAAGGAATAGAATCCCAAGAGAAGTTCACATTAAGTTTCATAAGAAAGAAACAAGAAATAAGCTTCTAAAAGCAACAAAGGAGAACAAGGTTATTATTAAAAATGAGGAAATTATTTTTCTAAAAGAAATTCCCTGGAGAGTAAGGGAAAGAAGACAATCTTATCATATGTTGACAAACCTCCTACAACCAAAGGGAATACCGTACAGGTGGCTGATCCCAGAGGGAATCTTATTTAATTATAAAGGGAAAAAGACAAAGAATAGATTCTGTATTCAAATTGGATACTTTTTTGGAGACATATGGAGACGATCTAGGCTGGTGTAGAGAGGAAGAGGAGTAGGAAGAAGAAGACAATAATGAAGTCGTAAAAGAAACTGATGTTCAAGGTGAAACAGGAACTCAATACTTAGAAGGAAAGAAAAAAGACAGACAAAAAAACCCTAAATCTCAAGTAGTAACAAGATACCAGCAGAGACAGAACCAAGGGAATTAAAGAGGAATATGATGAAAACTAGAAACTTAAAAATTTTATCAATTCATGTAGATGGACTTAACAGCCCCCAAAAGCAAAATAAAACCTTTTTCCAAATTGTGAAAATTCAGTCTGATTTTTTTTTTAAATAAATTTTATTAAATTTAACTTGCAAACATACATGAAGGAAAGTCAGTCGAAACAACTTTCAGAAATACATTCACATAAAACATTGAAGAAAAACTGTAATTACTACAATTTAAAGTCTATAGTAACAATAACACTTAAACCACAATATATAAATTATGTAACTGTAATATTCGAACTGTAAGCCTCTATTGGAACTCTGATCTCTAAGAAATTTCTTGAATGATATCTCTCATCAAAATGTATAAAGAAAATATGTGCCAGTAACCATAGTTAATTTCAATTGAATAATAAAAGTTTGAATTTGGCTTCCTTAACTGTTTCCCAGTCGAATTTGTCTATATTTATTTTGTTTAAGATTGGGTACCAGATGTTTAAAGAGTTAGATAAATCCTCTTCAGTTTGATTTTCTGAGTTGTAAATATTAAAGTTTTCTAGCATAAAGAGATCCCATATTTTGTGTAACCATAACTGGATTTTTGGAGGTTCTTTATCCTTCCAAAATTTGGCAATTAAGATTTTAGCTGCTGTAATCAAAATATTAATTAATTTCTTAGAGGCTTCGCTTGGACCTTTTACCGGCCAAAGATTTAATAATAATAATTCTGGGTTTGGCGGAATAGTCAAATCGGTAAGTTTTTTAATGCCTTCTATAATCTGTAACCAAAAATTGTAAATGAATTTGCATGACCACCAATTGTGAAAAAAGGTAGCTTTCTCCCCACATCCTTTCCAACACTTGGGAGAAAATTGTGGAATCATATGAGATAATTTGACGGGAGTTAAGTACCAACGTAGTATCACTTTCATGTTTGCTTCAAAAATGTATAGAGATTTTGATAGTTTAGAATGAGTCTTCCAAATTGAAGTCCATTGTTGGTCAGATATATGTTGTTTCAAATCTGTTGACCAAGCTATTTGGTAGCTGAGAGTATGGTTTTTTCCTGAGTTTAAAAGAATTTGATAAACCTTGGATATGAGTCCTTTTTTTTGTACTCCTTGTATAAAAGTTGTTCAAAAGGGGTGAGTGAAAGAGTTATAGCATTTTGGAAATTCGAGGATTGAACTAAATGTCTAACTTGGAGGTATTCATACCAATGAATTTTTACTTTGTATTTTCTTTCAAGATCAGTTTTGGTTAACATCTGATTTTTATGTAGCACATCAACAATACGAGTAATCTTTGCAATTTTCCAAGTAGTGAATTGAGAAGCATTTCTGGCTGGAGGAAACCATGACTGACCACAGAAAGTGCTCATTTTTGAAAAAGGTGAAGTTAAAATTTTTTTATAACGATACCAAACTTTAAGTGTGGCCCGTAAACAAGGAGATATCGTCATGAGTTTAAAGTTGAAGCCTTGTGGTTTCCAAAGCAATTCCTGAAAAGAATGCCCTTTAGAGGTGTTTTCTTCTATCCACTTCCAGTCAAGAATTACGTCAGGATTGTATTGTCTAATCAGAGATGCTAAGAGTGAAGCTTTATGATATAGGAATAAATCAGGTAGGGCTAACCCACCTTTACGTTGAGATCTAATCATAGTTTGGAATTTAACTCGTGGTGATTTAAAATTCCAGATAAATTTATTAATATCTTTTTGCCATCTTTTAAAAAGGTTATTAGGAATGCCAATAGGAAGAGTGCGAAACAAAAACATGTACCTAGGTAATATAAAGGATCTTAATATAGCTATGCGATCTAACCATGAAAAAGGCGTATTATTCCAATTTGAAATTTTTAACATAATTTCTTTGTGAGACTGTATATAATTAATTTTAAGAAGGTGTGACCAAATTAAAGGTATTTTAATACCCAAATAAGGTAGGTATTTATCCACCCATTTAAATTTATAGTTAATCAATATATTAGATTTTACTATAGGTGATATATTAATAGGGTAAATTAAAGATTTGGAGGGATTTATTTTTAGACCTGCAATAGATCCAAAATTTTCCAATAAAAGATGAATAGTTTGTAATGATTTGATAGGTGAAGATATGTATAAAATAACATCATCAGCAAACATGCTTAATTTAAATTCTTTATCGTGTATTTTAATTCCAGATATTTTGGGCTCAGAGCGAATTGCAGATGCCAAGGGTTCTACAGCAATAACGAATAAAAGAGGAGAAAGAGGGCACCCTTGACGTGTTCCACGTTGAAGAGAAATAGAATCTGAGGTCATACCATTAACTAAAAAACATGATTTTGGATTTTCGTAGATAGCCTGGATTAATTTACAAAAAGAAGAACCAAAGTTCATATATTGTAATAGTGTTTTTAGATATGTAATTTCTAAAGAATCGAAAGCTTTTTGAATATCGATGGAGAGTAACAAAGAATCATGATGTTTATTATGTTTACCAAATTGTATAATATTTAAAGTCTTTCTGATATTATCAGCTATATCCCTACTGGAAATAAAGCCAGTTTGGTCAGTATGGATGTAATGGCCAATAATGTTTTGAAGTCTTAGAGCAATTATCCCTGTAAAAATTTTGTAATCGATATTTAATAAAGAAATTGGTCTGTACGAGGCAGGGTCTGTGTTGTCTTTGTCTTTTTTGGGTAATAAAATTACATTAGCCTGTTTCCATGAGGCCGGCATAATACCTGTAGTATGAATTGAATTGCAAGTATTTAATAATGTTTCTTTATAAACCGGAAAAAAGGCTTTATAAAATTCGGAAGTAAATCCATCAGGACCAGGCGCCTTGTTACATTTTAAAGACTTCACAACTTGTTCCAACTCCTGTAAAGTGAAAGGGGCTTCCAATTGCTCACAATGTTCCACTGATAATTTTTGAAGAGATTTCAGAGAATTAAGGAAATTAACAATATTTGAGCTATCAGGGTTTGTAGAAGTGTATAATTGACTATAGAATGATTCCAAAATATGTAGGATGTCTTTGTTTGAATGCTTCAAAATATTCTGATTATCTCGTAGCCCTGGTATGAAGCGGTCTTCCTGTCTTTTTTTAAGTTTCCATGCAATGATTTTAATCTTTTGGAAGTTTTAGATGTCATTTGTTTATGTAAATTAAAAAATTTTTTTTGAATATCAGTAGTTTCAATCATCTCTAATTGTTTCCGAGCATTAACTAACCATTTGAAAACTCTTTTACTACATGTTTGTTTATGTTTAACTTCTAAATTATGAATACTGTTCAAGAGGTCAGACTTGATTGCATTCTTTTCTTTTTTGCTAGCAGCTAAAAGAGAAATACAATGACCTCTTATGAAGGCTTTTGATGCTTCCCATATTGTAGAAACAGGTAATTCATTGGTTGTGTTAAATTTATAATACTCAGAAAGATGTTGAAATAGGCTTTTTTTAATTTCTGGTTCATGTAAAAGTATTTTGTTAAACTTCCAATTATAACGAGGAAGTGTATGTTGACTCTCTTTAAAAACACAATGCACCATTGAATGATCAGACCATTTTTGAGTATGAATTGAGGATGCTGTAGCATTTTCCAGGAGAGAAGTAGAAATTAATAAATAATCAATTCTAGAATAAATTTTAAACCTGTGAGAAAAAAAGTATAATCACGCTCTGTAGGGTGGTGTAGTCTCCAGACGTCAATCAGATTATGTTTGCAAATTACTTGTTGAAGGACTGATTTTTGATTACAATTATAAAACCTTTTAGTATTAGCTATGCAGTGAGATTTATCAAAAATTGGATCCATGACAAAATTTAGATCACCTCCTAAGATTATTGAGTCTGATGAGAATTTCTGCAATTGACTTAAAGTCTTTGACAGGTAATGAATTTGATTAGAATTTGGGGCATACACATTTACTAAAGTGATATTTTTTTCATTCAGTCTTCCCTTAACAAATAAAAAACGACCTTCTTTATCCACCAATGTTTTTTCTACTTTGAAGTTAGTGTTTTTTGAGATAACTATTGCAACCCCACGAGACTTAGAAGAACCATGTGCTAAGATTTGAGTTGTATACCAAGCTGAGGGTAAAGCCTTTTGTCCCTTTTTAATAAAAGTCTCTTGTAGAAAAGCTATATTTACCTTGTGTTGTTTCAAGTAGCATGCAATACGTTTGGATTTAACAAAATTATTCAATCCTCTGCAGTTTAGAGTAGATATTTTTAAGTCAGCCATTAGCATATATAAAAGAAAAACAAGAAAACAAACTTAATGCACTATAGTATATACAACTATACAATATGTGTCTCATTACTAGGCCAAGCAAGAGTTCCGTTGATAACACAGTTGCTACTTCCAGTCCGTTCCTTTTTGCATTTTTTGGCTTACTTATAAAATTAACATTAATTTTTGTCCAACTGAACTTTCCTTTCTGGTAAACAAAACCTATACTTAATTTTAGAACCCCCTCCCCCTCCCCCCCACTTCCAAAAACCAGGTATGAGAATCTATGATCCTCAATGAGCTTCACAGGCTCAACCATTGCATTAACTGATAACCATGAAAAAAACCCCAAACAGAATAGACCACCTCATAATGGGGATCTAAGAGAGAGAACAAAAGAAAAAATAACACCCCCCTTTTACCCGCGTAACTTTAGTTCTAAAAGACAAGAGAGTAAATTGTTAGAACAGATAACGGCATAGTCTCGATATGCAATACTACTTAGTGAAAACAAATAAGAATTTTTGCCACAAAAGAAAACCTGCATGCACAGTTAAAAGTTCATCCTTCTACGGGTAGGAATTTTGCTCCACCGATGGGGAGTAGATTGATCTTGCCGCTTGCGTTTTCGAAATGCAGCTGGATCGGTTTCCATATCTTCTGCTACTTCAAGCTTCAATGCCTTCAGCAACACACAACCTGATGCAAAGTCTGTAGCTTGGTATAATGTCCCATGATGACGCACTTGCAAAGAACCTGAGTTGGCCCAGCGATATTTGATGCCAGCCTCGTTTAGGCGCGATGTAATGGGTTTAAGATTTCTCCTCATTTGGAGCGCTTCAGGAGGCACGTCAGGAAAGATGAAGATTTCATTATTTCCAAATTTGAAACTCCCAACCATTTTAACCTTGTGTAGCACTTGGGTTTTAATCTTCAGATCTAAGAATTCTACTAAAATGTCCCTTGGGCCACGCCACTTGTCAGAAGTATTAGAGCCCAGTCTGTAAGCACGCACCAACATGGGTTCAGCATCATCATCAAATTTTACCTCTTCAGCCAGCCATTTAGCAAGAAATGAAGTAAGTTCCTCTGCACCTTCTGCTTGCTCTGCAAAACCACGTAGTTTTAGAAACTTTTCTCTTGTTTTATGTTCAAGCATAAGGATACGCTCTTTGGCCCAGGTCTCGGAGTCTTGTAGAACTCTGATGTCTTCATGGTTGTTAGTGGCCATTTCCATTGCCGAGTCTGCAGTTTGTGCAATTTGTTGAATCGAAAGTTGCATCTCTTCAAGTCGATCAGCCAGTGGTTTTATGATTTCATTGAAGGTTTCAGTCATTTCTGCTTTAAATCTTTTTAAATCCTCTTGAAAATCCTTTTTAGTGAGTGCTGTTTGTGTCTGATCCGCTTGTGATGAGCCCGACGCCATTTTGTGTTGAGTTGTGGCTGCGATGTTTGATCTTTCACTCGTGTTTTCAGATCGAAAAAATTCTTTAAGCGGGTGATCTGAAGGTTTGGCAGTGAGCAATTTGCCTTTGTTCTGCTTTCCCATGCCTTGCTTGCCCTAGGAACGCATTTAATTATGTTTTTTCAGCGGGTTTCAGAGGGGGACTTTCGGAGCTCTCTCAATTAGCGTCCGCCATTGCTCCTGCCGACGCCCCGCCCCCACGAAAATTCAGTCTGATATTACTTGCCTACAAGAAACACATATCAAAAAAGAACACATCCACCATTTAACTTGTAAAAAATTAGGTCAAGCTTTTGTAGCTGCAGATGAAAAGAAAAAAAAAAAAGAGAGGTGTGGTGATATATATTAAAGACTATCTTCATCCAGATCTGTTTTATAAATCTTCGGACAGAAGGACCATAGCCATTACAATAACTAGAGAAAGGAAACAAATTCTGCTTGTAAACATTTATGCTCCAAATCAGAATCAAGGAAAATTTTTCACTGAACTGGATAAAGTCCTCCAAATGAAGATATTTGAGGATATATGTATCCTGGGTGATTTCAATGCTGTATTTGACCCAAATGTAGATAGACGAAGTACTATTAAAAACAAGAAATCAAGCAGAACACTACATAAAAATTTCATGAAAACAGTAGAAGAATATGGTATGCTGGATTCCTGGGGAACCAGGAACATAAATAAAAAAGACTTTACATTTTACTCTTTGAGACATAGATCATGGTCCAGGATTGGCATGGCATGGATGACCGTACCTCTGATGAAAGATGTAAAGGAAGCGGAAATTTTGCCAAAAACTTTTGCAGACCACAATCCGCTACTAATAGAGCTTGAACAAATGAAGAAGAAACCCAGATGGAAAATGAATGTTAACTTTCTGCGGGACCAGGACTTTGTGACAAAAACTAAAATAGAAATACAAGAATTCTTCAAAAGAAACCTACAACCAGAAATAGCCAGTAACGTAGTATGGGATGCATTCAAAGCTTTTTTGAGAGGATGGTTTATTAATAGAAATGCATGGATGATAAGGAAGAAAAAAGAAAAATTTGAAACTCTAAGAAGGAAAATCAAATTAGACGAAGACAAAATGAAAAAGCAACTACAAACAGGAAAGAGTACAGTTAGAATTAAAATGCTACAACATCAAATGAATCTTCATCTGTCACAAGAGATAGCCCAAAGTATAGAATATTCAAAACAATATTATTTTGAACACGCAAACAAAATTTCGAGATGGTTGGCATATAAAATAAGGGGGGGGGAGAAAAATGAACTATAGTGGCCTTAAAAGACTGAAAATGATCAAATAAAATACATTACACATGATATGAAACTTATTGTAGAAAAATTCTACGCTGGATTATATTCTCAAGAAACACAAAACTTGCACCAAATAAAAGATTATTTAGCCCGTAACGAAGAAAGAGAATTTACTGAAGCACAAAAGGTACTGTTGAATGAAGTTATAGCCCCGTTTGAAATTTCAGAAGCATTTAAAAAGCAGAAAAAGAATAAAATACCAGGACCAGACGGTCTTCCTGCAGAAGTCTACCAAATTTTTGAGGAACAATTATTATTACCGTTTAAAGGCTTAATTCAAAACATAATAAAAGAAGAGACCCCTCCTAGTTCATGGAATGAAGCTCTTATTATATTAATACCAAAACCTGGAACATATGGGAAAGAAATTAAAAACTATAGGCCTATATCCTTATTAAATGTAGATTATAAAATTTATGCAAATATACTAGCCACCAGATTCAAGAGAATATTATTGCAAACTATACATGAGGACCAGGCGGGATTCCTTCTGAAAAGACAACTGAAAAATAATGTAAGAACCACAATTAATTTCCTGGAATATTATGAAATGCACCCTGAGAAATCAGCAGCGTTAATATTTCTGGACTCAGAAAAGGCATTTGATAATGTATCATGGGAATTTTTGATTCAAAAATTAGAGAAATGGGAGTGTGGTCAACAATTTCTAATGATACAAGCTATCTATAAAAAGCAATATGCCAAAATAATAATTAATGGAGAATTGACACAAAGCATCGAGATACAGAAAGGAACTAGGCAGGGTTGCCCACTCTCACCATTGTTGATTATTTTTCAATTAGAAACATTAAATGAACTAATAAGTCACAACAAATTAATAAAAGGTTTAAAAGTAAAAGGTGAGGAAGTCAAGTTACAAGCATTTGCAGACGATCTTGTCTTTGTTTTGGAAGATCCAACGACCGCAATAAACTACTTGGTAGAAGAAATTATAAATTATGGAAAAGTAGCTGGCTTGAATACAGAGCTGTGGTGGCTCAAGTGGTTAAGACGCTGAACTGCAGGCTGTGGAAGGTCAGTAGTTCAGCAGTTCGAGACCTGGGTGCCGCATGATGGGGTGAGCTCCTGTCTCTAGTTCCAGCTCCTGCCAACCTAGCAGTTCGAAAGCAAGAAATTGCAAGTAGATAAATAGGTACCACTTCGGTGGGAAGGTAACAGCGTTCCGTGCGCCTTGGTGTTTAGTCATGCCGGCCACATGACCACAGAAATGTCTTTGGACAGCGCTGGCTCTTCGGCTTTGAAACGGAGATGAGCACCGCAACCCTAGAGTCGGATTCGACTGGCTTTCGAGCAAGGGAACCTTTACCTTTACCTAGCTGGCTTGAAAATAAATTTCCATAAAACTAAAATATTGGTCAAAAATTGCTCTCAAGAATGTATGGAAAAGTTAAAAGCTAATGTAAAAGTAGACGTTGTAAAAAAGATACAATATCTAGGAATAACAATGACCAACAGAAATAGTGCACTAATGGAAAACAACTATAAAAAACTACTAGATGAAATTAGAAAAGACCTCCTTAAATGGAAAGACTTACATTTGTTTTTAATGGGCAGGATTGCAACAATTAAGATGAATATTCTTCCCCGTTTTCTATTTTTAGCCCAAAACTTACCAATATTGAAAGATAAAAAATACTTTATAGAGCTGGACAAAATAATCAGACAATATGGCTGAGTTCAGACTGGCAATTTGCCTCGGTAGAGACCCGGGCCAGTGACAATTCAATCCCGCAGTAAATTGGGCATTCACACAGGCACATCTGCCTGGCGTCCCCCACCCATAGCCAACCCATGATGTTGCGCTTCACCGCTGGATTAAAAAGATACCTAATAAAACTGGTAGCAAATCCGAAATGTGTCGTGCGTTTCTTCACTTCTGGGAAGTCTGAATGCGCAGCCGAAAAGCCGGGAGCAACCTGCATTGGGCAGAAGGCAGCAGCGATATGATTAGCCATGCTCCGCTCTACTGCCCAATGCAGTGCTGGCGCTGCGGGGTCCTCCCCCAATCGGCAAAATGCGCTTATGCGCACATACACCCATACACCCACAGCCGAATTAATGGGGAAACACCAAATACAGTGCACCCCCGTGCACAGCAGTCTGAACGCTCCCGCCCGGCTCCGCCCTGCATCTTCTGGCAGCAGCCCGGGCTGTCTGAACGGGAAAACCCAGAAGTATATTCCGGGGCTTTTTTGCTCCGACTGGCTACCGGAGCAAACTGCCAGTCTGAACTCAGCCTATATTTAGTATCCTAAAAAAGCTCGTATAAAGTGGAAAATGCTTCAAGAGAAGGAAAGAGGAGGGTTGGGACTACCAAATTGGAATCTTTATTATCAAGCAGCGGCAGCTATGTGGATTAAAGACTGGTTAACCCTGGAAAACTAGAGAGTGCTAAAACTTGAAAGTCATGATTTGTACATGGGACTACATGCATATGTATGGTATGATAAGGATAAAGTACATACAAATTTTCACCAACATATTATAAGACGCGCGTTGATCAAAACCCGGAAGACCCTAAAAGAAAAGTTTTATGATAAAATTCCAAGATGGGTGTCCCCACTGGAAGCGTTTATTAGACCCACACTACTAAATGAAGAAAAAAGACAAAACTGTGACTTTTTATTGGACAAGAATAATAATCTTAAAAGTACGCAAGAACTAAAAACTCTTAACATAAATTTGACTTGGTGGGAAACTTCTCAATTAAGTTTGAGATATGCCAAAGACAAAACGGTAGGCTTTTATGCTAACAAAAATGAATTAGACAAAATCTGGCTTTTGTCAAACAATAAACAGATTCAGAAAATTTATAATTTCTTGTTAACTGATTTTATGCAAGAGGAGGTTATTAAGGAAACAATGATTAAATGGATGCAGGACATAGGATACACTATCCAAATAGAGGAATGGAATAAAACCTGGAAATCAATAACATTCCTAAAAGCCACACCCTACACCCTGTATGTAATATTATAACTTCTTTTTTGTTATTGGCTGTAATTAACAGAAAATTCATAAATAAATTTTTTTAAAAAGAAAAAGGTCGGGGACCCCTGCATGTGTCATGCTGTGTCAGACACGAGGGGTTCCAGGGTGCCTTGCGGGAGATTATCAACAAGTCCCTCTTTGAGGGACTGTTCCCTGAGGCACTTAAGGAGGCAGTGGTGCACCCTCTCTTGAAAAAGCCATCTTTGGATCCAGCCAAACAGGCCAACTATCGACTGGTTTTCAACTTGCCCTATTTGGACAAGATGATAGAGAGGGCTTTCTGGATGATGCTTCCGTTTTAGATCTCTTCCAGTCCAGCTTCCGCCTGTGCCATGGGACAGAGACAGCACTGGTCACCCTCACAGATGACCTCTGGAGGCACCTGGATCAGGGTGGACTGGCAGTGCTGCTGTTGTTAGATCTGTCGGCCACGTTCAATACGGTCGACCATCAGCTACTGACCCACTGCCTCACCAGCATTGGAGTCCAGGGAGAAGCCTTGCAGTGGCTTATATTTATATTTATTTATATTTTCGATTTCTATACACAATTTATCATCGCCTAACTAGGGCCACAATCATATAGGGAAGGGACATCCTACCAGCACCCGAGCAGGGCTTCTTCTTGTCTTTTGTTCCAGCGGGGCTTCAGGCGACCGCGCTTCAGCCTCGATGTCCTTGAGCCCCTGGCGTCGATCTTTTTTCCTGGGCCAGGAGGCTTCCCGCGGCAGGCCCATCTTTGATGCGCAGGCCCATGTAGGCTCCGGCTTCCGGCTAACGTCCCAAGGGCTCCGCCGCGCTGCACCGTCATGCTGCCTGTGCCTCGTAGCTCCGCCCACCGCCAGGATCAGTCGTCAGCATTGCTTCTGCCTGCCGCTGCTGCTGCCGTCGCCGCTGTTGCCGCTGCTGTTTGAAGTCACTGCTGCTACACCCCCCGGAAGGGAGGGTGCCCCCCGCCACCTACAGGCCCATTGATCTACTTGCAAGTGCTTTCAAACCGCTGGGTGGGCTTGTTTCCTTTCTCCAAGATCGGGGACACCCACTGGAATGTGGAGTGCCTCAAGGGGCAGTCCTGTCCCCAATGCTTTTTAACATCTATATGCGCCCTCTTGCCCAGATTGCCTGGAGGCATGGGCTGGGTTGTCACCAATATGCGAATGACACCCAGCTCTATCTGTTGTTGGATGGCCAGTCTGAATCCAAACCAGAAGATCTAGGTCCAGTGCTACAAGGCATGGCTGGTTGGCTTAGGCTGAGCTGGATGAAATTGAATCCGACAAAGGTGGAGGTCCTGTGCCTGAGTTGGAGTGGTCCAAGGGTAGGGATCCCACTCCCGACCTTTGATGGGGTGCCACTCGTGCCAGCGCTGGAGGTTAGGAGTCTGGGAGTGCTCCTGGATACCTCCCTAATGATGGAGGCCCAGGTAGCAGCTACTGCCAAGTCAGCCTCCTACCACCTCCGGCTGATTAGGCAACTGCAGGCCCATAGCCTGTGTGGGGCCCTGGGGGCCCAGCCCCCCACAGGTTTTGTGGGCCCCCCATCCTCTGCTCACCTCCCCCTCCCCCTCCCCCTCCTAGGAGCACTCTACTTAGGGAGGTTAGACCTCCGCTCTGCCTCTGCTGCTCCGCCTCGGCCTCCACCCCTCCCAGCACTCATAAGGCGGGGCTAGACTGCTCCGCCTCCGCCTCTGCTGAGTCTGCTCCAAGCCTCCTGACCTGCCCACATGCGCTGCTGCACCCTTCCTTCCCGCCTAAAGAACAACTGCAGCACATGAGGGGATGCTGCAGCAGCCCTTGGAACCCAAGGTGAATGGCTGTGCTGCTGACTGCGCCCCCATGCCCTGCTCTAGTCCTCCACCGCCCCCCCATTCCCAGGCTTTGCAGGGCCACGCTGAAGTGTGGCCCCCTGCAAAGCCTTCTTCTCCCCGTCCCCAAGCCTTCTTCTCCCCCCATCCCCAGGCTTTGCAGGGCCACACTTCAGCGCGGGCCCCTGCAAGCCAGGCCTTCTCCCCCCGTCCCCAGGCTTTGCAGGGCCACGCTTCAGTGCGGGCCCCTGCAAGCCAGGCCTTCTCCCCCCATCCCCAGGCTTTGCAGGTGGTGGGCCCCCTGAGAAAAACATGGGCCCCCTGAGCAAAAAGTTGTTAGCTACCGGCCTGGGCAGCTGGTTCCCTTCCTTGAAGGCAATGACCTGGCAACAGTGATTCATGCGATGGTCACCTCGAGACTGAATTACTCTAATGCCCTCTACATCAGGCTGCCCTTGTTGCAAATCCAGAAGCTGCAGCTGGGGCAAAACGCCACGGCCAGGTTGCTGATGGGAATCCCAATTTGGGACCACATCCAACCTGTGCTAAAGACATTGCACTGGCTGCCTATAGTGTGCTGGTCCGCTTCAAGATGCTGTTTTTGACCTTTAAAGCCCTTTACAGCCAGGGTCCTGCATACCTAAGGAACCACCTTTCCCTATATGTTCCCCAAAGGACACTGCGATCGGGGACCCAGAACCGGCTGCCCCCCCCAAGCTTCAAGGAGGCCAGACTGGTGGCAACTAGAGCCAGGGCTTTTTTGGTGGCAGCTCCACTCTGGTGGAATGAGCTCCTGGAAGAGACTAGGGCCCTGTGGGACCTTTCACAGTTCCACAGGGCCTGTAAGACGGAGCTCTTCCGCCAGGCTTTTGAAGCTGCCACCACTAACAGCTCCACTACCAACAATTAATATCTATCCTGGTAGAGCCCTGGCCTGGAGGTCCCTTAAACACAGCCTGTGCCAATTACCTGAGACAGCCACAGAAGGCCAAAGAGTCAATTAAAATAATGAGGATTGTTGCTAGCACTTTATTTTGTATGAATTTTAACGTTGTATTTATTAATGTATGTGATTTTATTATGATTGTTCTATGTAAATTTTATTGTTTGTAAACTGCCCTGAGCCGGCCTTGGCTGGGAGGGTGGGATAAAAATCTAATAATAAATAGATAATAAAATATAAAACTCTGAAACTTTAAGATATTTGCCACGAATGGATTCTATTTGGTCCAGTGTTCAGTGAAGCTGCAACAATTAATCATAAGAAGCTGAAACTTTTCCCAGTAACAATATATGAAACAGGGACAAACCCATTTAACATTACTCAGACACGGGCTGATTTCCCACTACAGCTGCCTCGGTGTTGCGCCGCTGTTTGCCCCAACACTATTGGTCAATTTCACACCTGAAGCCGCGGGGCTGCATTTTGACCCGCGGCTTCGCCTGATTTCCCCTGTAGTTTTGTGATCCTGTTTTTTGAGGATTGACTAATTGACTAATAGTATCGGGGCAAACGGCAGCGCAACACCGAGGCAGCTGTAGTGGGAAATCAGCCACAGTGATATAGATGCTGTTCCAAAAGAAATGAAGTTGATGCACTGCATCCACAGCCTCTCACTCTAGGTAGTGGATTCAGCAAGAGTGCTTCAGCAATTTTCTTTTCTACTTTCTACTGCCTCTGCCCCACCTAGAGGCTCCCTTTGAACTGTGTTCCCAGGGAAATGCTGATTGCCACTTTGGGGTCGAAGCAATTTTTCTCCAGGCCAGTTTGGCTGGAGATCCTGGAGGGTTTTTGGGGTTTTTTTGTCATCTTCTGGTCACTGGGGGTATGGAGGGGATGTATTTGTGGATTTCCTGCATTGTGCAGGGGATTGGATTAGATGACCCTGGAGGTCCCTTCCAACTCTATGATTCTACTGTCAAATTCCAATATAAGAACAAACCACTCCCTGATTTAAGCGGGTAATAGGGGTGAGAAGTTAGTACATAAGAACATAAGAACATAAGAGAAGCCAATGTTGAATCAGGCCAATGGCCCATCTAGTCCAACACTCTGTCACACAGCGGCCAAAATATACCAGGTGCCATCAGGAGGTCCAGCAGTGGGGCCAGGACACCAGAAGCCCTCCCACTGCTGCCCCCTCCAGCACCAGATACTCTGAACTGGTTTCTTTAGAAACAATTTATTATGAAGGAAAATACATTGAATATTCATACTTATCTTCCTATGAAAATCAGCTTTAGTTCCCTAAACAAGTAGATTGTTTCAGACGTTTACATACTACATATACATGATAAATCAACTCAGGTAGCTTGAAGCATCTCAGTACTCTTAACATTCCAAAGAGACCACTTTTCTGTTTAGAGCTGTATTTTAACACCTCTGTCTTGTTCCCTAGACTTCATGGCTTCTTCTCTTCAGCCCTGGCCAATCAGTCATTCCTCTTAAGCATCTCTTTTCAACATTCCACTTCAGCTTTTCATCCCCAAGATTCTAAAGGGTTACAGAGTTGTGCACTTAACAAATCATATCCCATTTCTTCCCTAACAGTGGATTGTATTACAATAGAACATACTATTAATTCTAAATATACGTATCAGAAAGCTAAAATATGTAAATATGTATTTTAAAACCTCAAAAACATAAGGAATACTGATGAAAGCCATTTTATCACATGGATAATGGTCAAATTTTGAGACTATAAAAATAACACTTGCTATAATATGAACACCAAACAAATAACCATGCAAAAGCAAGCATGCAGGGCTTCAGAAATTTTGCTAGCCAAATCACTGGTATCTTCCTGTCTCATGACTGGTGATGCTGTACTAGCATTTCCTGTGCTGCCTCTGCCCCTGGACGCTATTTTCCCTGCATGCTGGGTCATGGTTTATACTTAGATAAGAGTTCACAAAAAAGTTCAGAGTTTCCACTAGAATGCAATGTTCATTCCTGATATTTTCTGCTTTAAATAAGGTGAGGTTTAACAGCTTACTTTCAGCTTGATGCTACAAATTAGCTGCTGGGAAGGGCTCTTTCTTTGTGGGTTCCTCCCTCCCCTTTCGCTCTGTGCCGGTTGCTGTTCCTCCACCTTCTTTATGTTCGTGCTTCTTTTTTGGTACTTCACTCACTTTTGCTTGGTTCATTGCCATGCTGAATCACCAGGTGGGGAGATTGATTTCTGGAGACCTTGTACACTCTGGTCTGGTAACGTCTCTTGGCATCATTACTGGCCTCCACGCAGTGGGACCTTGCAGAGCAAAAGAAGCTCACTTCCCCAAGCCATGACTTTGAGAGTGGCTCCTTCAGCACTCCAGGCTAGGAGCTTCCTCCAAGAGCTTCACAGGGGGACAGAACCAGCCGAACCCGCTCCCAGCTGCTCTGATACAAATTGCACCCATCGGAACTTGATGAGTAAAGGAAATAAATATGTCAAAATTGGAGATTAATGGGCAGATGTATCATTAACCATGGAATGCTGAGAGTAATTGAGACCCTGCCATTACACTCCATCTATCTCCTCTCAAGCATGGAGGCGACCTCATAGCATCTTCTTCCTTGGAGTGGGGTGATTGCTCCCGGACCAGACATTCCAATCTACCATTCTAAACTACATTACATTCTACTATTTATTATGTTACATTAAAATCTACTATTCTAATTTTTTTATTCCAAATAAGACATAAAATAAAATAAAGAGGATGTATGGCTCTCCTGGAGGATTGGTGAGAATACAGATGTTAGGGCTGAGTGAGGTTAGCATTATGTAGTGAGGTAGGAAACCAATATCCCTGTTGAGTCCTGGGAATTCCATTGTTCTGAATGTTGTAATAACTTGCAGCTCAGCATTTTTCCTTTCTAGTCTGTTCTTGAAGTTCTCCTACAGGTTTCTCAAGCTTGTGATTCTTGATGTCAGATTCATGTCCGTTTATTCTTTGGGTAAATGGGTTTGGCCTGTTTGTCCTATGCAGAGAACTGAAGGGCACTGTTGGCATTTAATGGCATATACAATGTTAGAAGATGAGCATATGAATAAGCCTGGCATGGTGTAGTTAATGTTGTTAGGTCCAGTGATTGTGTTGTCTGAGTGTATGTGGCAGCAAGTTGGCATCTAAGTTCATTGCAAGCTCTGGTACCAGTGTCCACATTCAAATTAGATGTTGTATTATTGTGGGTAAGGAGTCAATTGAGACTGGGTGTGTGTGTCTGTGTGCAAGAAAAGGTTTGCCCCCCAGGACTTGTGAAAGAGAACTGTCATTATCCAGGAGAGGTTGTAAGTTGCTGATAATGCGTTGAACTGTTTTGAGTTGAGAACTGTAGGTGTTTTGAGTTGAGAGCTGGTGTTCTGTTATTGTCTCTTTTGGGCCTGTCTTGAAACAGGTTTTCTCTGAGTATCATTCTGGTTTTGTAATCTGTTTCTTGACTTCATCAGATGGGTACTTTAGTTCCAAAAAAGGTTTGTTGTAGATCCTTCAGGTGTGAATTTCTGTCTGTAGTACTGGAGTAGATGCAGTTGTAGCATACAGTCTGGCTGTATACAATGGATCATTTGGTATGTTTAGGATGGTAGCTGGAGACACGTAGGTACGTTTGTCAGTTGGTAGTTTCTGGTATAAAGTGGTGTTTATCAGGGGTGTGAACCAAAAAAAAATTCAGAATTTTTTGGGTTCTGGTATTCAAGCCAGAAAAATTTCAGCATTTGCTGATATTCCCAAAACCCAGTATCAGTATGATACTGGCGTTTGGGAATTATCAGACTATCTGAATTTTTCGGCTCAATTATACCCTATAGGGACTGTCCCCATAGGGTATAATAAACCCCCTTCAAGGGGAGGTTTCCTGTCACTGAAAGGAATGCAACTGCTCTGCAGTGGAACTCCAGGTTCAAAGCTTAAATCCCCCTCTGAGTCATGCCACAGAGGCGGCACACTCTGTTCATTCAGTGAGAGGAGCCCACTGCCCCTCAAGCTAGCCCTGCCTGCCTTCCCTGCCCTGCCTGTCATAGCTGGCAAGCCAGGGAAGGCCTGTAAAGAGATCCCTCACCTTCCCCTGGCCCGTCTACCTTGACAGGTGGACTGGGGAGAGCCCTGGAAGGAGCAGGGAGGCATTTAAATGCCTCCCTTTGCTGTTCCTGGCTGGCCCGTTAAAGTGGGAGAGCTGGAGAAGGCCTGTAAAGAGTCCCCTAGCCTTCCCTGGCCCACCTGCCTAGGTAGGCAGGCCAGGGAAGGCCATGGAAGGAGTGGGGAGGTGTTTAAATGTCTCCCTGTGCTGTCCTTGGCCTGCCTGCTGAAGCGGGAGAGCCAGGAAAGGCCTGGAAAGAGCACTGCCCACCTTCCCTGGTCCGCCCACTGAGGCGGACGAGCTCGGGAAAGACCTGGAAGGACCGGGGAGGCCTAACAAAGGGGTTCCCCGAATAGATGCCGAATATGCTGCATCCATTCAGGCAATCCCAGTTCGGCCAGCTGAATCAGATTAGAGAATCTGATTCAGCTTTAAGCAGGCTGAGGAATGCCAAATAGGTATTATTCGGGTTTTTTTTTCTGGTTCATCCGAACCAAATGCACATCCCTGGTGTCTAAATGTCTACTATGTATTTTTACAGCAGTGTCCAGAAAATGTATTTCCTGCATAGATTGGTTCATTGTCAGGTTGATGGTGGGGTGAAAGTCATTGAATGCCAGTTGGAATATGTCCAGGGCTTCCTTACCATGTGTCTGGACAATAAAAATATCATGATCCACAAATCATATGATAGTACAGGAACACTTTTTTTTTTTTTTTGGTAAATACAATTTATTATTGGATATATCACATGTTCAAACATTTTCAGCCAACCTACATACCCATTTTTCTAATTTCCCTTCTCCCCCCCCCAAACAAGACCTCCCGCACCGCTCCAACCCCAGTAATATCACTCTTATTCTATTACAGTTATTTCTAAACTTATTTTCTCTAACAAACGGTAACAATTCAGAAATCTAATTCTATTTCATTTTCCACTTAATAACTATCAAAACAAATCAGACCACGTTTAATGTCCCAATTTTTCAACAAGTATTTTTGAAAGTCTTTCCAGTCTTCAAAAAAAGTTTCATCTTCTTCGTTGTTTAATTTTCTTGTTAATTTATCCATTTCTGCTAAAAACAACGTCTTTTTAATCCATTCCCATGTTTCAGGTACTTTATCTTGTTTCCAACATTGAGCAAAAGTCAGTCTTGCTGCTGTAATCAAGTACCATAGTAGTGTTCTCTTGGCTACATTTAATTCTTCCATTTTAAGACCTAGCAATAACATCTGTGGGTCTTTCTTAAAAGTACAATTCAAAATTTTTTGTATCTCATTGTGGATCTCTGTCCAATACTTTACTGCTTTATCACATGTCCACCACATATGGTAAAAAGACCCCTCATGTTTTTTACATTTCCAACATTTGTTGGACATACTTTCATTTATAATAGCAATTTTTTTAGGCGTCATATACCATCTATACATCATTTTATAACAATTCTCTTTAACATTTACACACGTTGAAATTTTCATTGATTTTTTCCACAAGTATTCCCAAGATGTCATTAATATCTCATTATTAACATTTACTGCCCATTTTATCATTTGCTCCTTTACAACTTCATCCTCAGTATACCATTTCAATAACACCTTGTACAATTTAGAAATCATTTTTTTATCTTTCTCAAGCCATACAGTTTCAATTTCAATATTCTTTTCTCTAAAACCATGTTCTCTTTTATCGGTCTTAAATAAATCATAAATCTGTCTATACTTCAACCAATCATATTCAAATTCAACATCAAATCTGTCTTTTAACACAAAGTTTTTCCCTTCAGATTTTAAAAGATTTTTATAAGGTAGCCAGTCTAGTCCTTGATTTCTTGAATATGGATTAATCACTTCAGCTGGTACAATCCAAAGTGGTCTTTCTTCTGAGAAGAATTTTCTATATCTCGTCCATGTCTCGAACAGTGATTGTCTTACAAAGTGGTGTTTAAAAAATTTATCCATTTTTACTTTTCCATACCATAAATATGCATGCCATCCGAATTTATTATCATGTCCTTCGAGGGCCAATAACTTCTTATTCTCCAAATTAATCCACTGTTGCAACCATGTTAAACAGACGGCATCATAATACAGTCTTAAATTTGGTAGTTGTAAGCCTCCTCTCTCTCTTGCATCACATAAGATTTTCATTTTAATCCTTGGCTTTCTTCCTGCCCATACAAATTTGGATAATTCTTTCTGCCACGAATCCAATATTTTCCTTTGTTTTAGTATTGGAATAGTCTGAAACAAAAACATCAAACGCGGCAAGATATTCATTTTTACAGTCGCGATTCTTCCCATCAATGATAAATTCAAAGTATCCCATTTCTTCATATCTTGCTGAATCTTATGCCACACCTTTTCATAATTGTTTTTAAACAAGTCAATATTTTTCATGGTTAAATCAATTCCAAGATATTTAGTCTTTGTGACTACTTCACATTGTATTTTCTCTTGAAGTTCTGTTTGTCTTTGTTTCGTCATATTTTTGCACATCACTTTAGTTTTATTTTTATTAACATAAAAACCCGCAACTGCACCAAATTCTTCAATTTTTTCCATCAATTGTGGTATTTTCTCAATTGGGTCTTGAATCATAAACATTACGTCATCTGCAAAAGCCCTATATTTATAGGCGAAACCTTTCACTGTAAGTCCTTCAATACTGTTATCTTTTCTTATCGCTGTCAATAATATTTCCAATATCCAAATAAACAACAACGGGGATAACGGGCAGCCTTGACGTGTTCCCTTTTGGACTCGGAAGAAGTCCGTCTTTTCTTTGTTTATATTCAAAGCCGCTTTTTGTTCTGAATATATTGCCACAATCATGTTTAAAAAGGACTGTCCAATATTCATTTTTTCAATAACTTGTAGCATAAACTCCCAATTTAAATTATCAAAAGCTTTTTCCGCATCTAAGAAGAGGAATCCAACTTCTTTTTCAGGATGCTTGTCATAATATTCAATTGCATCTATCACCACTCTTAGATTGTCTCTAATTTGTCTATTTGGTAAAAATCCCGCTTGTTCTTCCGCTATTGTATCTTTCAAATATTTTTTCAATCTCTCTGAAATTATTTTTGCAAATAATTTATAGTCATTATTTAATAGCGATATTGGTCTATAATTCTTTACTTGAGTCAAATCCAAACCTTCTTTAGGTATCAATGAAATGTTTGCTTCCTTCCATGAATCTGGGATCCGCTTGGTCTGTCTTATCTCATTTGACAGAAGTACTAAAATAGGGGTTAGCTCCTCTTTAAATTTCTTATAAAATTTTGCTGTAAAGCCATCTGGTCCTGGAGCTTTGCCCAACTTTGCGTCTTCTATCGCCATTGTCACTTCTTCTTTCGTTACTAAACCATTTAGTAGTTCTTTAATTTGTTTTCCCAGCTCTGGAACTTCAATCGTCTCCAAATATTTCTTGATTCTCTGTTGGTCAATTCCTTTCTTTTGGAATAGTTTGGCGTAGTATTTAAAGAAAACTCTTTTTATACCATTCAGGTTCATCACCTCCTTTCCATCATCAACAATCTTAGATATAAAATTCCTATCTTTTCTATTTTTCAATTGCCATGCCAAAAACTTTCCTGGTTTATTTGCACCCTCAAATGCTTTTTGCTGTAATTTTTTTAAATTCCAATATAATTCTCTGTTTAAAAGAACATTCAGCTGATCTTGCAGGAAGTGGATCTCTTTAATAATTTTCTTCTTCCCTGGTCTTTTTTTTAATTCCTTTTCTTTTTGTCGAATTTTTTCATGAAGGTCTTTCTGTTGCTGGATCTTTTGCTTTTTATCTTTGGAATTCAGAGAGATAAGCATACCTCTCATTACTGCTTTGTATGTATCCCATACAACTTGTATATCCGTGCCTTTATTCAAATTCAATTCAAAAAAACTTTTCGTTTCCTTTTTTAAGATTTCCTTAATTTGTTTTTGATCCAGTAAATCTTCATTAATTCTCCAAAATAACTGTTTAGGTTTTGCTTTAGATATCCAAAGTAGGGGATTATGATCAGAGTTAGTTTTCGGTAAAATTTGTATTTTATAAGTTTTTTGCGCCATCTCCTCTGACATCCAAATCATGTCAATTCGAGAAAAGGAATTATGTCTATTCGAATAAAACGTGTAGTCCTTAGTCTTAGGATTCCACTTCCTCCAAACATCTTCTAATTTCTCTTGCTTCATCAATTGAAAGAAATTTTTTGGTAACTTTCCAACTGTCTCTCCACTTGCTTTGGACTTTCTATCCAATGTGTTGTTCACTGTACCATTAAAGTCTCCTGCAAGAACAATTTGGTCATAATTTAAACATTCCAACTCTTTAGTCAGATCATTAAAAAGGTCTCTTTTGCACCATTGGGTGCATATATATTAACAAGCAATGTCTTTTTTCTATCCATACAGATTTCCACGCCAACATACCTTCCTTCTTTGTCGGAAAAAATTTGTTTAGGATCCAAATCTTTTGAAATATAAATCACTGTTCCTTTTTTCTTGTTAACTGCTGAAGAATGAAATTCTTCTCCCAATTTTTTATTAATCAGATATTTATCATCTTGTTTTCTTATGTGTGTTTCTTGTAAACAAATTATATTACATTTTTGTTTTTCCAGCCAATGATTCACCAGTCTTCTTTTACCTGGTGAATTTAATCCATTTACGTTCCAAGATAAAAATTTGTAATCCATAATGGTATTAAATTAAATATCTTTAAAATCGTCCAGATTGTTCGCTTTAAATCTATATAAGTCTCCTTCAGATTTAAGAGTTGATCTCACCGAGTTGTACATAAATGTAAGTCCATATGGAATCTCCCATCTGAACCTAATATTCATTTCTTTTAACCTGTCTGTCAATTTCTTGAATTTCTTTCTATCTTGTAGAATCGATCTCGGAATTTCTCTCAGAATTATTATTTTCTTTCCATTAATTTCCAACGGTTGTGTAAATTGTTTCTTGAAAACGTCTTCCTTCATCTTTGTTGTCACAAATTGAACAATTACATCTCTAGGTAATTGCTTTCTTTTGGCATAAGCTGAATTTACTCTGTAAATCAAGTCAAAGTCTGCATCCAAATCTCCTTCATCTTCCCCTATATAAGTTGTCAATGTCTTAATTACTAGAGCCCGTAGATCTTGATCTTCCTCCTCTTCTATCCCTCTCAATCTCAAGTGATTCTGAGTAGCCCTGTAGTCCATCATGGTCTCCAGTCTTGCATTTTCTGACAAGGTTTTTTTAACCTTTTGTTCCATATCTTCAGATTTTGTCACCAGACTTTTGACTTCCTTTTTAAGTTCTTCTGTATCTTTTTTAATCCCTGACACTTCTGTAAGTACCAGTTCTTTCAATTCTTCCATATTTTTTTTCTGTACTTGGATTTGCACTTGCTCTATTTGCTCCAATTGTTGTTGCAGCTGTGATTCTATTTGTTTTCCAAGATTCTCAGTCATCCGTTTTTCCATCGCTTCCATAGCTGCTTGCCACTCTTTTTTTTCCTTTGCAGTCATTCTTGGGCTGGGTGATGAAGCAGCTCTAGGTCTTGTTCTCAAATCCGTCTTGGAGGTCACTTCAATGTTAGTCAGACTTTATGTTAGCAATCTTCAAGCCAAATCGCCACCTTTAGAACTTGTTTAAGCACTTTTTCGGCTTGAAAATAACATTTTAAATTTTAGTCCTCCCCAAAATGTCGGGCGCAATTTCTCTATCGTTTTCCGGCTAGAGTAGGCTCCTTTCAAACTTCCTGTTCACCTGTCCGTCTCTGTAATCCAACTTCCGGTAAAGGTGGTGTCACACAATAAAATGTCCATCCGCTTCAAACACAGCAGCCTCTAAAAACCTCCACTCTAGCCCACTTCCTGTATCACAGAGTCACAGTTAGTTTCGTTTCTACTACGTAACGTTTAGACTTGGCTGACCACAGGAATGCAAAACAAAGTCTCTTTTCAGCCTTTTTCTCTAACGGAAAGCTTTCTTTTTACTTTTAATTCAAGCGAAATAGTTCCTTAAAGGTTTCAACGCTTATCCGTACGTTTCAATATCACAGTCTCCTTTAAACCGGTAAGCGCTTAATCGTTTGTTTGTTACCTTGCTTGTAGTCTCGGGGTTTCGCGGTGCTTCTTCTGTAAACGATGTTAATCAGATGATAAAGAGATCGGTAGATGGCGAATTTATGCTGAATTCTCAGCCCGGCTGGCATCTGTAGAGTTGATTTGCAACTGCCCTCTTCACGGAGGGAGATCAAAGTGTAAACAAGCTTCCTCCGAAGCTTATCCACACCGATCTCAACCCCCCTCAGGCTTCGCTGCTTGCTTGCCACTCCCCCGCCTGGAGAGTGCTGCGCTGGGCCAAATAGAGCCCAGACTGTCGTCAGATGCCGCAGTACACTCTGCACAACTCGCAAAGTGTGTCAATTCGCCATTTTCTCCGACCGGAAGCAGTACAGGAACACTTTTGAGGATAATTTTCAGTATGCACTTTGTGTTCATTTCCATAAACATAAAAAGAGAAGGACGCCTCACGCCATCTGCATTCCACTCTGGTAAGAGGTATATGCTCAATTGTTTGCCTCTGTAAAAAAAAGACAAAAACAAGGATATTTCTCAGGATCTCAGCTGTGAGGTATTATTTGGAACTGGGGACACCTTTGTCAAGTATCATGATTTGCCCAAATTGTTAGAAGAACACTGACCCATCCTTCATTTTCTAGTGTCCAGCAGCCATTGTTATGTGGCTGCCTTATGCTTAGCCTAGTTTCTCTCAATCTATTCCTGCAACTGGCTCAAAGCTGTGACAAGATTTTCTTTCATAATAAAGAGACCTGTCATAGAATGGAACTTGGTATTTATTCAATTCTCCAGTTTTCCACTTGTGTACCCTAGATTTTTTGAAGTGGGGGGTGCATGTATCATCATTACAGACTAAGAAAGCATTGATTGCAAAATGTCTCAAAATGTATTAACACCCCAATAAAAGATGTACTGCAATGTGCATCATGTGTACTTCCACATGAAGCTCTTGATGGATCATAACGAAGCTATACAACAAATGCACAGTGGAAAGGACAAAATTTGTCTGACCACAAGACAAACGTTTTCCAAAACATGTTTGCACCTCAGCAGGAGTCACCCACTTCAGTACACTCCGACTATTGCTGCAGAGAAATGGTGTGTGTGTGTGGAGAAACACTGTCTGTGACCTCAATACATTTCTAAATTGCCCTGGAGAAGTTCGAAGGAACAATTCATACCTGCCATTTCCTGTGTTTGCATGCAAGTGGATCTGTTCTGGCAGTCATCACAAAATGCACCTTCTCAATTCTCCACATTCAGTAGGTTTCTGGATTTTGATGGCTCTGGTTTGCCTTTAGTACTACTATGGCAGCTGCCGTGTGATTGCTGGGTTATCCCACTGCACTCTTTCCTTCCTCCTTAACATCTTACCCTCATGGGCCCCTTTCTCCACTTTTTGCCAGCTTCTGGACATTTTGTTTCTAGAATCTGCATCTGGTGTTTCCATCAGCACCTTCACCCAATCAGCAGGATTCCTCCAAAATATCCTTACTTGCATTAGACTGTGCTGCAATTCTTGCTCCAGTGAACCTTGACAGTTTCATTTAAAGTTCATCAGGGTAGCAGAAATCACATATGTGACTGAGTGAGTTCAAAAAATGGGCAAAGTGTCAGAGGCCCAAGTTCTACTAAAGGGACTCTTCACCACAACCCACGTGTGCCAAAAATTTCTATTCTCACAGGGCAAAAGAAAAGAAAACTCTGTAGACTCAGCACTGTGAATCATCACCTCTCTTTTGAGTGTTAAGAAATAACCTCTGTTACACTCACCTGCCTCAGTATCCGTGATGTAGAAGTAAACTGAGTGCAATGTTTCTGAACCGCATTCCTGGAAGCATCATTTATGCTGCTATCAGGGAAATTTATAATTGGGGAAACCTATGAGGGGAAAAAAAACCCTTTCAGAACATACAGCAGGAAACGGAAGTCCAGACCTAATGCTTAAGGGTGGGCTGGCCTCAAAAGTCCCTGGGAAATCAATCACAAAACAAGGCAAGTGTTGGTTAGCTTCTGGACTGCCATTGTGCTTACATGGTTCAGGATGAACTGCGTATTGAAAACATGCACATATAAGCGCATGTGCACGTGCGCACACACACACACTGAAAGTAAGCTCTCTTGAGCTTTTTAATAGACTGGCTGGAGTAGAAATGTTAGTAGCATTTTATTTATTTATTTTGTTCAGAGAATATGTTGAGGTGGCTAAAATATAACTTACAATAGTGATAATTAAGTGGAGACTGTCCAGCAGCAGTACTTGATGGATTTACACAAAACGTAATATTTCTAGGGCAAAAAATTATAAAGTTCCGTTGAATTAACCAACATAACTTGCAAAACAACTGTCATGAAGGGTATTGTATGGAAAAAGTAATTTAGAAAGTCTGGGTATTATAAATGCTGTTTTTTCCTAATGCTGGATACCCAATATTTGAACTTCGTAAGGTATCATTTATATAGCAATTGCTTAATGTTCAATGGGTGAATTCACACAAGCATTCAGTAGAAATCTACATTGCGCAAGCCTGCATAGGTATTTCTGTCTATTCAATATAAGCCTGTTGCCCACAAAGTATGGAAAAGGATGACTTAAATCAAGACAGAGTGCTGTGACAATTCTATGACATACAGGTTTTTATTCTGGATATACTGCTGCTGGAGAGTCTATATTTGATCTACTGTTATATGTAATTCTATTTCTACCTCAGCCAATCTTCAAAAAGCTCGAGGTAGCTTACAAAAAAGAGATTTCAAGTGGGAACCCCCAGAATTTATGGCTGAACATATGGGCTTTGGGTTTTCTTTGCTTTTTGTTACAAAGGAAGGGTGGGGTTTGTGAAGTGTCTATGGGAGAGTACATTAATATGTGCCCTGATGCTTCTCCATTACTCCACTCTTTCAATCCCGATTCCCACTGCACTGGGGGAAAGGGCAAACTCAGAGAGCAACAGGCCCTGTTCAAAAGCCCTCAAGTACTCTGCTTCTTTGGAGGAAAATGTATTTGTCAGCATGGAAGTTGCCTCCTTTTTAATCCTGCCTCTCTGGCTATTTTGCTTTTGTTTGTAGCATTTCATTACCATATCCTGTTCATCTTTGTACAACTTCTGCCCCATAACTGCTTGGAACAGTTTAGCAGGAAAGTCCTTTCTTTGATGTGCCACATATTCAGAGATGTTATTTTCCCTGTGAAGGTAAAAGACATACAATTACAACTTTTTTTTTTTTTGTAGAAAATCAGTAACTGAAAAAATGAGGTTTGGTTTCAGACTGTTTTTTGGAGCACAGGGTTGTATCATCTCTGATATGCCACCTTTTTAATGTGCATTTCCAACTAGGGGTGGGCACCAAAAACAAATGGTATTTTTCAGGTTTGGATATACCAAACTCCCCAAAAATTGGTATTTGGTGATATTCCCAATTTTCAGTATCAGTATGATACTAGATTTCAGGAATGATTGGTATTGGCAAATTTATCTGGCTCAATTATACCCTATGGCAACCATCCCCATAGGAAATAATAACTACCTCCCCCACCCTCATTCCTACCCTGGGGGGGGGGGCAGGCTCCCATCACTGAAGGGAAGACAAATTGCCTTCCTTTCCCTTCCCTCCCGCTGGAACTGGCAGGTTGGGGAAGGTAGAAGCATCAGGGAGAAGAAGAAGAAGACGAGATTGGATTTATACCCCAACCTTCACTATCCAAAGGAGTCTCAGAGTGGCTTACAAACTCCTTTCCCTTCCCCTCCCCACAACAGACACCCTGTGAGGTAGGTGGGTTTGTGAGAGCTCTGACAGAAACTGCTCTTTTTCAAGAACAGCTGTGCCAGAACTATGGCTTGCCGAAGGTAATCCAGCAGATGCAAGTGGAGGAGTGGGGAATCAAACCCAGTTCTTCCAGATTAAAGTCCATGCACTTAACCACTACAGCAAACTGGCCTCCTGTGCCTTCCCCAGCCCACCTGCTGGGTGCCTTCCCCAGCCCACCATCTTAAATGCCCTCCCATTCCTTCCCCAGCCTGCCTTCCAAGGCAGGCTGGCTGGGGAAGGGAATCAGAGCGGGTCAGTTTCACTCCCCTCTTCTTCAAAGCAGAGGGGAGTGAAACTGACCTGCTCTCCTTCCTCCTTACTTCCCTAACTGGTCTACCAGCCAACTGGGAAAGTATGTGTTGGGGGTGCTGTACAGAAGCTGAATAGATTTGGCTTTTCTATGGCAGTACTTTATCGGGAAGCCAAATCATATCAGAGAATCTGATTTGGCTTCTAGGGAGTCTGAATAATGCCATATAAATGTTATGCAGGCTCTTTTTTGGCTCAACCGAGCTGAATGCGCACCCCTAGTTCCAAACTTTGCCTTATTCTTCCCAGGCCCCCATAGATGAGGTGATGCAGTCACATGAGGGGCCTACACAATATCTGGGGATGACTGTAAATTCTGAAGCAACATAACTGGTAAAATTTCTGAGGAATTTAATGTCAGAAACTGTAATGGTTTCACAGATTACGGGTCAAACCATGCAAAATGCTGGAAGGTTCTTTGTTTGATCCACAGGGCCAAGTAGCAAATTGGCAAGGGGCAATTGAGGATGTGGAAAAGACACACAGGGGAAGGTTTTGCAGCTCTGATCCAAATTGGGATAGAAGCATTCTGCTATTTCACAATAAAGTATATGCTGGACAGTCATGCACAGATTTTAAAATATATTGTACAGTTTGATCCTAAGGCATATTCAGAGATAATCATTAATGATGATACTGCTTTTCACATGATAAAACAACCAGCTGTTCTTGCACAGTCAATCTGACTAGAAGCAGATATCAATCTCAATCAGCCTTCCTTTCTGCTCTCCAAAACCCAAGGTCTCTTTTTCTGGTTATGCTGAAGATCAAACCCAGGCCACTGTGCTCATTAGGAGGACAGCCCACAAGGCCATCAGTTTTGTTATGTTCAGAAGTGGCCCTTTTCTTCCCCCATAATGTTTTTCTAATGGGACTTGCCATTTAACCACCAGTGCGTTGTACGTTAGCAAACGTCCTTGTCCCTTACAGTCTTCGCAATCTACTGTTCCCCGTCCAGAACAAATATTACACCTGTAAAGAATGGCAAAACAAGTCAATTTTCCATGGGGACAAATCATCAGCATGAAACCTAATATATATAAATCTATGTATATTATAAATCTAGTCATTACTTGGCATAAAGTCTGCTATCCTCACTTCCCCTTTTGGAGGAATTAACGCTTACTTTAGTTTACACTGTTTTATCTCAATTTCTATCAATTATATCATTATATTAAAACAAAAAAATCTCCATAAAGATTTTTCCTTCTGTTAGCCCCGACGCCATTATGGGGCCTTGCTATGGACTGCTTGCTGTTGCCACATGGTCTGTGTGCTTGCTAGACTGTAAAATGGATGCCAAAGGAGAAGCCCATAGAGAAGGGAAAAACCTGTCTTTTTACTCTGAGGGACTCCATTGCATACCTGCCGCATGTCACATACAGCAGACAAAGGACTTTTCCCTCTGCCAGTCGTTTGCATGATGGGATTAAGTGCCTGCCCCACCCGAGCCATACACATGAACAATAGAAGAGCCATCAGCTTCCTGAAGAGATCATCTGCCTGCCAGCCAGCTTCCTCTGTCCAGCCCCCAGGTATCCAACCGACAGCATAGCCAATAGTATTTGACCCAATCAAGCATTCAGATTGTTAACAACCCTTCCTGATGCTAATCAGGGACAATCAGGGAAGTCTCCCACCTTTTGTTTACCTGGCCAGCAAGTCCTATAATCCATTTAACTAACTACCCAACACCTGGCTTCTATTGTTTTATCCAGACCCTGCCTCTCTGGAACCTCATTGGTCATACATAAGGTCTGCCTCTACTGACATCACACACTCCTGGGACTCATCATTGGTCCAGGAAATCTTTTGTTCTCACCTGAGACCATCCCTCTGGGCCACCCATTGGTTTGCATTGTCTTACAGTGGGTATATCCCAGCAGATGCATGGCCTGCCATGAGCCAAAATGGCAGTCCACCCCTGAACCCTCTGGGTTTAGGCCACAATCCTTCTTCATGGACTTCTGCACATCTGACAGGTAGTATCACCTCTCCATAAGCCATCAATCCCCTCTGCTTTCTTAGTTCTATTTTATGTGTGTGAATGTTTGAATATTGTTTGTGTGTTTGTGACTGGATAAATAAGGATTATATTCAGTAAAATAATATATATATTTTTTTTATATAAATATATTTATTGGAGTTTTAACATTATATACAATAAACTTATACATTCACATTCTTATATTTTGAGTCCTTATTACATTATATTACATTTTATCCATTTTTTTACTCCTGACCACCTTTTAAACACGGTTTTATCATCGATACCATTTATTTCAGCATGTATCCTATCCATTTCTACTGCTTCCATAAGTTTTAAGGCAATTTCTTTTCTAGTGGGTACTTTGTCTGACTTCCAATATTTAGCAAACAAAATCCTTGAGATAGTTAAGATATACAACAAAGTATAAGTTTCTTGACGCGTTTGTCGCTCTTCTGACAACATATTTAACAAATAGATCTCCGGCTTAAGTTCCACCATTAAACCTAATGTTTCTTCTATTATCTTTTGAACCATTTTCCAATATTTTTGTGCTCTTTGGCATCTCCACCACATATGGAAAAAAGTGCCCACGTTCGATTTACATTTCCAGCAAATTTTAGAGTTGTTTTTCTGACATTTTGCAATTTTATCGGGTGACCAATACCACCGATGGTGTAATTTATAGACATTTTCTTTATATGGTACTGCCCTTAGAAGTTTCATCTTATTCCAAACCTTATACCATTCTTCAAGCTCTATTGTATGTCCCATATCCTGCATCCATGCCACCATGGATGATCTTACTACTTCATCCCTCATATATTCGTCCAATAACCAATTATAAATCTTCTGTATCAACTTGTCGCTTGAGGACAGCCATATCTTATCCAATTCATTTTTGTTTCTCTCAAACCCCTCTTTCATATCTTTAGCATACCTAGATCTCAACTGGGTATATTCCCACCATGATAGATTGATGTTGTGTTTCCCTTCTAGAACCTCTTTTGGTTTTAATTTTTCCCTTTTATCTAGCAAATTTTCATATTTTTCTCTATGTACCTCTGTAACAAGAGTAGGCTTCATAAATGCTTCTAATGGTGATACCCATAATGGCGTTTTCTTATAATGGCGCCTTCTTATATTATCCCAAACTTTAAACAGCGCATCCCTTAGATAATGATGTTTAAAATTGGTATGTACTTTATCTTTACCATACCAGATATAAGCATGCCATCCCATGTAGAGATCAAAACCTTCTAATGCTAAACATCTAGTATTTTCCAGGACTATCCATTCTCGTATCCAATTTAATGCTGCCGCTTCATAATAAAGCCTCCAATTTGGAACTCCTAACCCACCCCTTTCTTTTTTATCTTGCATAACCTTCCATTTTATCCTTGCCTTTTTAGGTGCCCAAACAAATCTTCTAGTAATTTTATCTAATTCTTCAAAATAGTTCATCCTCTTAAGTATTGGTATGTTCTGTGCTAAAAACAAAAACCTAGGTAAGATATTCATTTTCAACGTTGCGATCCTTCCCAACATGGAAATATGTAGATCTTACCAATTATTCAAATCCTTTCTAATATCTTCCAGCAATTTGTTATAATTATCTTCCATAAGCGTAGAACACTTATTGGAGAAAGTTATACCCAGATATTTAACTTTTTTAACTATTTCCATGTTCGTTAGCTCTTGCAACTTTGATGCTATTTCTGCTGAACAATTCTTAGTCAACATTTTCGTTTTCTTATTATTAATCTTAAGCCCTGCCTTTTGACCATATCCTCTAATATCTTGTAATAGTTCTGTCATAGATTCTAAGGGATTTTCTATAATAAATAAAAGGTCATCTGCGAATGCCTGTATTTTATATTCCTGTATTTTATTAATTATACCTGGTCTCTGTGTCTTTTACTGGGAACCATTACAAAGCAGCAGCATTCTCTGTATATACAGGCGAGAACCCAATAATAATAATAAACCAATTACTATATTTAAAATAGAGCAATTTGGCTAACACTTCCTTGTTCTGTATGGTTTTGTATTTTCCAGATTAATATTTTGAGAAAAAGCTGCTTAACTTTCAAGGTTGGTCTCAGATGGCATGACTTTGATGTAAGCACTTTGTGGCACATGCATTAATTTTGACTGGCACTTTACTTCCTAAACATCCATCATCCATTTCTTGACACACTAGAACAGTTGGCCCTCATAAATGGTTTAAGCTAACTTGATAAGACATTTAAATTGTTTTGTGTTTAAGTTTCCTGAATGTAATGTATCAAAACCCGACCATGTCCGAGGTGAGCTCTCCATGCGGTCATGCGAAACCTCCGAGCTTCGCTCCAGGAGACAATAGACCAAACGGATCCTAGCCCACACCAATCAGAGGGCTAGGTTCCTGGTCGGGACCTATGGAATTCTTGGCCACTGTATATAGCCTATCACGGAGTGGGTGGGTGTGTTCTAGGAGTGGGTTCACAGAGCATATAAGCCGGGCTGCGAGCCAGGATTCCTTGTCTTGTTCTGAACCAAAAATAAAGTATGAGAGCTGAAATCACTTGTCAGTCTCAATACTTTTCACTGGTGACGAGGATAGGATCCATCTCCTTGTGAACAATGACCACGAGTATTGCATCATGCCCCAATGCCGAGAAGAGCCTGCTTCATGCTCCACTACTCTGGGTCATCGCGCACCACACCACTCCTAGCGCACCTCACTCTCTGTAGCATTGTGCCCCACATTGTGATGGACACTGGTAAGAAAAAGGCTTTGCTTCTAAGCTCATGTGGCATCGACACTTTCTGGTTGCTGAAGGACCTAATCATGCCCAAACAGATGAAAGAAGAAACTTATGAGGTACTGGTGAAGGCATTTACTGATCACCTGGCTCTCAAACCAACCAAATTCACAGAGCAAATGGATCTTTTTGCACGTGTCCAAGGCCCAGACAAACCGGCCTCTGACTTCTTGGCGGGGCTCTGATGAGCAGCCATGAGATGCGTGTTCCCTAGCCTGGCAGATACACTCTTGAATCAGTTCATGGTGGGCCTCCGCGAGCCCAAGTTATGCAGGAAACTGACCAGCCATGATGACCTGGATCTTGACAAAGTATTATGAGAAGCCACTGCCCACGAGAAGTCACATCAGGGCTGTCGCACCAAAGCCATCCACCACATGGACGCCAACCCTGTCTCGGACTGCTCCAACGGAGAGGAGGTACTGCAGCTTCACTGCTTGTCTCACCATTCGTCTCATCCATTGGGAGTGGCTACAAGCAAACCATCATCAACTTCAGCATCCTGAGCCAGTTGTGGGGATGCTCACAAATGCCGGACCTGCCATTTCAGGGACGTCATTTGCTGGACCTGCAACAAGCAATGCCACATTTCCCAGATTTGCCACTCCAGGGGTCAACATCAGAAGACCGCAGTGCATCAGGAGTCTTCAGATCTCCACATGCTCACCTCCCACCACCAGCCGCACCAGGTATGTAATTTGCCCCTGATGACCCCAATAAATTACATCTACCAGTCTTGATTGAGGGGTCCCCCTGTAAAATGGAAATAGACACAGGTTCGTCCTTTTCCATCATTTCTGCTGCCATGCTGAGCATGCTATGCCCATGGGGGGGACCCCTCCTAGAGAAGCCGCAAGGGTTGTTACGGGACTTTAACAAAAACCCGGTGGCTATCAGTGGCTGGGGCAGGTTCTGGGTGCAGTATAAGGACTTCAAGGGCCATCTAGATCTGCTGGTGGTAGAGGGTCAACTCATGAGCCTCTTGGGACTTTCCTGGTTTGGGCTGCTAGGACTCACGGTCACAGGGGTGAATCAGGTCTGGTCGTAGGACTTTGCCAGGGTCTGTGACAAATTTCCCTGGGTTTTCGATGGCACACTGGGCCGCTACTCTGGGTCCCCCATCTTGTTGGATCTTGATCCCAATGTCTGGCCCATTCACATTAAGGCCCAGACTTCCCCGCTGGCAATGAAGCCCAAAATTGAGGCCCAGCTGGACTGCCTGGTGGCGCAGGGGGTTATTGAGCTCATCTCCCACGCTCAGTGGGAGACACTGATTATGACTCCGGTAAAGCCAAATGGGGATGTCTGCATCTGCATGGACTACAAGTGCACCCTGAAGAAGGCGCTCCCAGACCATGCGTACCCTGTGCCAGTAGTCAGTCATGTTCTCACTTCGTTGGCTTTTTGGGAAGTTGGACTTGGTGCAAGCTTATCAGCAGCTGCCGGTCGACACTGCCACATCCAAAGCTCAAACTATTGTCACGCATAAAGGGGCTTTTAGGGTAAATCATTTGCAATTTGGGGTGAGTGTGGTGCCCGGGATATTCCAGTGTTTCATGGATTCTCTTCTCAAAGGAATTCCAGGGGTGCAGCCATTTTTAGACGAAGTGCCTTTGCCGACTGTCTTTGGGCTGTGCTCCAGCGCTTCAATGCTGCCGGGCTGAAGGTCAAGCATGAGAAGTGCCTCCTTGGGGTGCCACAGGAGGAATTCTTGGGCTTTGCGGTGGATGCCCAGGGCATCCATCCCACAGATGACAAAATAAAGGCTATCACCGAAGCCCCTCCACTCACGTCGGAGTCAGAGCTGCAGGCTTTCCTAGGCATGCTCAATCTTTATCACTCCTTCCTTCCCCTCAAGGCAGCAGTGGCAGAGCCTCTCCACCGGTTCCTAGACAAGGACACTCCTTGGACCTGGGTCCCCCTTCACGCTTCCACTTTCTGGGCGGTCAAGGACTTGCTGACTTCCAATGCCGTGCTATCCCATTTCGACGAAGCCCTGCCAATGATCCTCACCCGTGATGCCTCACCCTATAGCGTCGGGGCGGTTCAGGGCCACCATCTGGCCAATGGGCAGGAAGTCCCCATCGCCTACTATTCCAGGACCTTGTCGCCTACGGAGTGTAACTATGCGCAGATCAACAAGGGGGCGCTGGCTATAGTAGCGGGGGGGGAAGATCCACCATTATCTGTATGGGCGGCCCTTCATGGTGTTGACAGGGCACAAACCCTCCTTGGTCTCCTGGCCCCCGATCACCAGACACCCCAGATGGTCTCCCCCCAGGTGCTCCAGTGGTCCATTTTTTTAGCAGGGTACTCCTACTCACTCGTCCATTGGCCAGGGAAAGCCATGGGCCATGCGGATGCCCTCAGAAACCTTCCCCTGCCCACCTCTGATCCTGATCCCACTCCGGTGCACCAGGTGGTGCTGCTGGAGGCCCTTCCTGACCGGTTGGTCCATATCCAGGAGGTGGTCCGCCTCACTGCCAAGGACCGCATCCTCTGTCGGGTCTTGAACTGGGTAGTGAGGGGGTGGCTGGTGGTCAGTGGGGGTTCAGAATTCACACCATTCTCCTCCCAGAAGGATGAACTGTCAACGTACAAGGGATGCCTGATGTGGGGAGGTCAGGTCGTAATCCTGGGTCCCTTACAAACGTGAGTTCTCACAGCCCTACATGAGACGCATCCCGGGGTGGTCAGGGTGAAGGCGCTCACCTGCAGCTATGTGTGGTGACCAGAGTTGGATAGGGGCATTGAGGACACAGTCAAACGCTGCACAGCTTGTCAAGAGTCATGGCCTGAACTCCCGAGGGCCTCTGCCCATGCCTGAGAATCCTCCCACCGTCCTGTGTTCCCACAGAGCTCCTTCTAGGGTGCTGCTTGATGACCCGGCTGGACCACCTGCATCCCGAACAGGCACCAGACGCCGAGACACAGGAGGCGGCCCAGGGATTCTTCCTGAAAGACCCTGTATATGCCCACAACTACACATAGGGGCCCCCCTGGGTCCCGGCAAGGGTGGTAAGGGTAACTGGGCCAAGATCCTACAAGGTCTCCACAGAGGACAGCCAGCTGTGGTGGTGCCACATAAACCAGCTGCACCAGCGAGTCCTCCCTCTCAATCCCATGGACTGCGAGGACACTGACGGCCCCGAGGCAGCAAACACCGCCCATCCACAGACGACAGCTGGTCCTACAGATGTGACACTTGGTCTACCTGCAGCCACCCAGCCAGCAGACAATGCACGCAACCAGAGCAAGGCACTGCTGGCCAAGCCCTCTCCACCAACGCTGACCAGCCCTCAGCTGAGGGCACCAGCCCCTGCTGCAGCTCCTGCACTCTGCCATTCTGTTCGGGAAAGGAAAGCATCCGCTTACCTCAAGGACTTTGTGTGTGGGTGTGTTCAGACAGTGGGGGGAGGGTTGTAATGTATTGAAACCCAACCACGTGCAAGGTGAGCTTGCCACGTGGTCATGCGAAACCTCCAAGCTTTGCTCCAGGAGACAATAGCCTGAACGGATCCTAGCCCACACCAATCAGAGGGCTAGATTCCTGGTTGGGACCTATGGAACTCTCGGCCACTGTACTTGGCTTATCATAGAATGGGGGGGGGGTGTTCTGCGAGTGGGTTCATGGAACATATAAGCCGGCCTGAAAGCCGGGGTTTCTTGTCTTGTTCTGCACCTTGAATAAAGTATGAGAGTTGAAATCACTTGCCAATCTCAGTACTTTTCGCTGAACCTGTAGCAATGCACTGTCAAATCTATTTTCTGCTATAAAGGTATCTCATAGAAATAATTTTATGTTAGTAAAGGTAAAAGTTTCCCTTGCTTGAAAGCCAGTTGAATCTGACTCTAGGGATACAGAGCTCTTCATTTCCAAGCTGAAGAGCCAGTACTATCCAAAGACTTTTCCGTGGTCATGTGGCTGGCATAACTGGACGCCAAGGCACACGGAACGCTGTTACCTTCCCACCAAAGTGGTACCTATTTATCATCCAGCACTTCGGTCTTGAACTCCTCAACTACTGACCTTCTGGTCTACAGTTCAGCGTCTTAAACACTTGAGCCACTGCAGCCCCTATTTTTAAAAATATGTTACACAGATATGTATGCTGTGGTTTTGTCTTACCCTTTTAACTATACTAATTTGTATTAATATTTTTTATGCCAATAAAGACTACTTAAACTTACTTAAATCTATTTTATTGCCCATCCCCCAAGCAGAGGGGGGTGGGGGGCTTTAGGAGAGATGCCACACTACTCATGAAGGATTTCACAATAGGATTTTTAAGACTTAAAATACCCCTGTGGGGTGAGGGGGAGAACAATGTGGCTCAGGGCAATGGCAACAGGACCCACAAATATTTCCCAACACAGTACCATTTTCCCAGTGGAAAGCCTCCCTCCTCTGACTTTTGTAGCTATTTGCCCTGCAAGGGAAAATACACCTGGCCCATCTGGGTCCCTGCATGTTTTCTGCCATAGAAAGCTCCAGTGAGAGAGATCTGGAGGAGACAATGGCCTACTCCAATCCCCAGCCCTAATTTAAATCACCACATTACCTTCAGCATGGGTACTCAAAAAAACCTGATGGCAGATCCATTCTTGAATCTTGCATGTAGAATCACAGAATCACGGAAGGGACCTCCAGTGCCATGTAGTCCAACCCCTGCACAATGCAGGAAATTCAGAAATACCTCCCGCCTCATACACACAGTGACCCCTGTTCCATGCACAGAAGACAGCAAAAGACCTCCAAAATTTTGTGGCCAAACTGGCCTGGAGAACTGACCCCAAAGTGGCAATCAGCATTTCCCTGAACGTGTAAGAAAGGACCACAAGAACTAAACACTGATGCAGCCCTTCCTGCCCTCCCCCTTATGATTTGCCTGAGCTCAAAGAATCAGTATTGCTGTCAGATGGCCATCTAGCCTGTCAGCCTTTAGTGATTGATCCACAGTCTCATGCTCACTGGAGGATTTGGATCCCTAGCAGGGGAGATGCTTTATTCTCTTTCTTCTAGTGATTTAGCTATAAGCTAGAACAGTAATTCCTTCCCCCTGGCCCTCAAATATGAATCAAGATGCAAGAACTGGTTACAGCAGTGCTGGTCCAAAATTCAAATCCAAAGTAAACCACAATACGCATAAAACCTGATCAAATATATGTTCTAGCTTGCAGAAAGCTGGGGGTGAGGGGAAGAGAAGCTGCACTCTAATTTAGCTCTTCTGTTGGGTAATGGCACACACTACTGAATCTGGGGACACAATGCAAGCTCAGCTTCTTATCCAGTTGGCATTTTTTTCCTCCAGCACTGTCAATAACCAACAGATGGCAACCTTATTGCTGTTCCCTACAGAAACGTCACTTACTCAGACACATGCATGTACGTACAGCAGGGGGTTGACAACCCCTGGCTGATTTGGGTGTTTCTCCAAACAAACAAACAAAAAAACACTGAGGAGGGAAAAGTAATGTCTGCAATCTAGCCCAGGATCACCTCTCAATTCCCTTATGACAAGCCTTGTTTTTTATACTAACACAAACTCTGCATATAGCCTGTATATATCTATCTATACAGCAGCACAAAACATAGTGTGGGAAATCAGCCTCAGATCATCCGTGGGATCCCAGCCCAGTTCATGCAACATTTAAATCTGCCTGAAAAACAGAAATGACTGCACAGCTGGTGCTTCCTTGTATATTGTCTTACACAGTAGCAGATGATCCAGTTCCAGAACAGAGGCTGCATTTATCATGATTGGATACTCCTGTTCCTTTACACCAGCGGCATTGTTCCTATTGGGATTTAATTTTAAGTGGAAAAAATTAATATGCAAGGTTCTATCTTACTACTTTTCTTCTTGATTATAACCCCTCATGAAGGCAGATTAGCACCCTATATGGCAAATAGGCCTCCACTATGATTAAAGGCCTGTGATACTGGCTGGCACTGCATCAGCTAGAATGGAAGAGATAGCGATGCATCATTGATGGTAAATCTCAAGAGCTTAGATCTCATGTTCATAGAAAACAATGAGAGCCTTTCACCATTTGGACTCCACTCTTCTCCTGATGAATGTCTATGAAGTCAGATGGACAAGTTCATGTCACCACTGCTCAAAGGCTACAAAACCTTGGGAGTGGGACCAAAAATATCAAGGATGACTATTTCCTATAAATGACAAAATGTGTTACTTATTTGTATGATGAATGTAAAGGCCTTTCTCTTCCTGACAGGGCAACAACACTGTAGAGGCGATGATAACCAGGAAAGCTATCATCTAGGAAAGTCCATGCAGAGGAACAGAATGCAGAGCTTCAACGGCTGCCTTAATGAAAGACTTTTGAATGAAGGAAGGCCATCCAGAGAAAACATTTTTGTAATGAAGGTACTGTAGACAGTAGCCTTGCACTGCAGCCCCAAGATGCTCTCCAGGCTGATCACTTTCTCTTCAAGTCTTGGGAAGTCATCTAGCTCTGCTTGGAAGAAATCAAGCATATCCACCATGAACACAAGGGCTGGTGGATTGATGTCGGCTCCTGCACCAGCTGTAGAAGGTTTGCAGGTGGCCTTCTGGATCCTGTCCATAAAACTGCTTAGTAAAACAACAGATGGCACTGATCACCTGCACTGCAGCACACTTTGTGTTGATGCTGCTCAGTTTCCAGGAACCATGCTACATCGGGATGGAAAACCTGCAGGTAATCCAAATGAGAGAATCCAGAGTGGCTGCTGGAGATGGATTCCTCTCCCCTTTCCTTCATCCTCCTACTCTGCCTTTCCATGAATTTGCCCAAGTAGCCACCTACTACAGAGAAGGAAAAATGCCTCCAAGAGATACTGTATTCTGTGGGGGCTTTCCTTACAGGGAAAGAGGGATAACAGAAAATGAGACTTTGTGCCAAAATGTAGGGCTATTCCTTCCAGGGTGGATGGCATATGTAGGCATATGGTTGTCTCTGCCAAGGGAAAGAAAAGGAACTTGAGCATTGGTAGTGCTCAGAAGAGGACCTTCTCTCCCCACTGATAAGTAGAGAAGGAGAAAGACAGGAACGGGAGAGGCTGGACCTGTTGTGCTGGAGGTTGACACAGTATATTCAGGCTATTACTCCTGTCTCTTCCTCCTACTGGCTACTAGGAGCAGGGTGTGTGTTTTGCTTCATTTTGTTAGTTTGAAGAGGTTCCAAGTTCCCAGGCATTGAAACAAATGGCTCCTCCTGCTTAGCAGACAGGACCAAGAAGAATACACCTCGTCACTGATCAGAGATGTGTTTGGATGGTCATAAACATTACAATTAAGACTTTCATTGATGTTTTAATGCCACTAAATGGGAAGAGTGGGATACCCTACATCAAGACCCATTAACCTGTGAGATCAAATATATAAGGGTATAGCCAGCACATCATATTAATTTTAACTGTAATTTGCCTGGAGTTACTAGTTACATATGTACAAACAGAATATACACCTCAGAAATGAGGCACCATTAAGGTCAAGAATTCTGTTTATTTGACTTTTTGGTGTGTTTCTTTAGATCACAACAATTGTAGGAATGGGCTTCAGTGCAAGAAAAAAAATAGAATGAGAAACCTTTCTTCCCATCCTCCCCAAGATCTTTCTTTTATTACATTATTTTATTAACTTCATTGAGAATAAATTCAACACTATATAGAACTGCTTACATTATTAGGAATGGGCATGAACCTAAAAAAGGCAATTTAGGGTTCATGCCAGCCCACAAACCGAACCCTGAACTGAGCCAACCCCACATGAACTGAACCAGTCTGGTGAGTTTGGTTCCTCCTTTCTCCTGGCCACAGCTTGCTGTGGCCAGGAAAAGGGGGGGAATTGCACTGGAAGGGAGTCCCTTCCACCTTTTCCCCAGCCACAGCTCACCATGGATGGGAGAAAGGAGGCAGGGATCACCCTGCAAGTGACTCCCTTCCATCTTACTCCTGGCTGCGGCTTACTGTGACTAGGAGAAAGGGGGCAGTGATCACCTTGGAAGGGGCTTTATTTAACCCTTTGGTTTTGCTTCCCACCACTTCAGAGGGGGGAGCAAAACTGGAGGGTTAAATATAGGGATGCCGTGCACCGTACAGTTATATCAAACTGGCCAAAGTCCAGTAAATGTTCAGGGAATGCATCTTCCCTGAGCATTCATTCCCAGTACTGAACCAGCCCAAGTTTGGCCCAAATTTTGGCTTGTGAGCTGGTTTGTGCCCACTATAGAACTAAATCTAAGGCAGGAGGAGAAGACTGCTTACCTTAGTGCGGCCACCACATTGTTTGCAGGTCATTTTTCCGGAAGCCATGCACGCTGAGCATTCCTTGAAATCAGAACAGAATAAAGTGTCATAATAGAGCAGTCATCATTAACGTTTAATCAACAGCTGCCTCCTAAGTATGCAACATCATAATTGGAGGTTCCCTAAACCACAAGGAAAAAAATAGGACATAAGAATCATGTCTCCCTTCCCTTTATCCTTAAGGCAGACTAAGAATGACTGGCCCAAGGTTACCTGTTGACTTTCCTACCATGTGTGGCTTTATCCTCTCAGGCCTTTCAATCATTACATGGGTGTGAACCTTGCTCCTACCTCTCAACCACTCAAAGGTATCCATCCTTCTCAGCAGACCCCACTCATTCTCTCTTGCTATCCTTCATACCTCAAATTCCCTGAGCTGACTGCCGAAGATGAAGGTAGAACTACTCCAAGGGGCAAGGGTGCAGAAACCCCTTTTTAAGTATCTGTGCAAATTTTTTGAAGAAAGATGGCATAATTAAATTGTAAAAAATGGAAATATGGAGATGAAAACAGAAATTTTAAGCCAGAGTGAGAGGAAGATTTTCTATTCACCATTAAAGGAAGTAAACCTCTGTGTCTCATCTGTAATGTTTTACTCAGTCATTACAAAGCCAGTAACCTGAAATGCCACTATGAAACAAATCACAAAAACTTTCCATCTGATTATCCACCTAAATCAGAATTATGGAAAAACAAGTTAACTGTTAAATAGCATTAAATAGTCAGTAAATATCTCTTATTTAATTGGAGAAGGAGGAGGAGGAGATTGGATTTACAGCCCGCCTGTCACTTGGAGTCTCAAAGCAGCTTACAAACTCCTTTCCCTTCCCCTCCACACAACAGACACCTTGGGTGATTTCCCACTAAAGCTGCCATGGGTTGCCCCGCCGTTGCCCGAGATTTTTAGTCAATTTCACACTGAAGCCGCAGGGCTGCATTTTGACCCGCAGCTGCGCTGATTCCCCGCAGTTTCGTAATCCTCAAAAAACGGGATTACGAAACTGCGGGGAAATCGGGCGAAGCCGCGGGTCAAAATGCAGCCCCGCGGCTTCGGGTGTGAAATTGACTAAAAATCTCGGGGCAAACGGCGGCGCAACCCCGCGGCAGCTTTAGTGGGAAATCACCCCTTGTGAGGTAGGTGGGGCTGAGAGAGCTGTGACAGAAAGTGCTCTTTTAAGAACAACTCTGACAGAACTATGGCTTTCCCAAGGTCATCCAGCAGCTGCAAGTGGAGGAGTGGGGAAACAAATCTGATTCTCCTAGATTAGAGTTCACGCACAAACCACTACTCCAAAATTACATATCTTTTCCATGTTTTGACCAGATTTGTACTTAGACAAATCAATACCATTAGCAATATCTGTTTTTACTCCTTCTGTTTTTATTTTTGGCAGTTTCATTTAATGTTAATAAAAGCAAATATGCATATTTTCCAATTAAAATGTGTGTGTAATATTTGTTCATACCTTGTAGCTCTCTGACCATCTGACATTTATTCATTTATTCTATGAGGCACTTACAATAAGCAAGTTTGGCTACCTCTGCCATATAAACAGAATACACACTATGTGTGTGCAGATCATTAAGTAGGGAAACACATGTTTTTATGCTGGGCTTGGTTTATAGTGCTGGGATTTAGTATCTTTCAGTGTTTTGTTTCTATTTGGGGATTCTTTTGGAGGGGGGCAGTTTCCAAAAAGTGACCTAAATATTTTCTAAAAAAAAAGCATTTGTAGTATTAAAAAAAATTCTTGATAGGTATGCTTGAATATCTCAAGCATGCAATTTTCATTCAGCTCAGATTTTTAAGGAGTCTTTAGGACTCCAGGTTTTCACTGGCATTTTGATCAACAGAAAATGACTGACTGTTAAGGAAAAACAAACTCTACAAAGTTATTTTGTATTATATATGAAAAGGACTGTTGGGCCTTTTCTGAGTCTTGCCCCTCCTTATAGATCCCAATTTGTATTTAAAATCACTGTCACTAACAGTCACTCGCAAATGTCAAACTAGTTAGGGCTAAACCAATTGCAGCACTAAGAGACACTTCCCAGCAGTGTTCCAAAGATGATCACTACTCTGCAGCTACCTGATTCAGACTGGGATTAGGACATAGGGGTAGAAAGGGTTTAGCTTCTCTTCTGCACAATTTCACCAATCAAAACTGACTCTCCATGCTATTAAACACCACCAGACAGGGCAAAAAGAAAGGCAAATAAGGTATCTGTCTTTTTCTTCCAGAACTGTCTTCTCCTCACAAGACAGGATCATTTTTTTTTTAATTAGCCTGTGAAAATCCATCAAATATCTCCCAGTATCATGTCCACTTTCGTCTTTATGCAAACATTTCCTCTGTACCTTTACTGAAGTTGTGTGAGGCATCATGATTTCTTCGGTATTATTTTCAAAACATCTTAGGGACAGCCACTGGAGCATTCCAAGGTGATTCAGCTTTGACAACAGGCATTGCAATTTTACCTGTAGCAGAAAAAAGTTTTGTTGGACTGTTTTCAGATACCTGCACTTTTGCCATGCTATCATCTCAGACAGTCCAAGATTAGAAGTCTTCAACAAATGAGAACAGATATTAAAGAAAACTCTCTGGACCAATGTAGATGGAATGAATTCTTTATTTATTTAGAACATTTTAATGCTGCCTCTCCAGGAAACTCCCTGAGGCAGCTTACAAAATAAAAATAATAAAAACAAAAGTATTTAAGGGTGTTAATTGAAAGGCATTTAAAAAAAACCAGCCCAGCATAAAAAGCTACAGACAATTTAAAATAAATTTCCAGAGTGAAGCAGTGTTAACAAAAATCAATCCCTTAGTTAAAATACTGGGTGAAGAGAAACATTTTGGCCTGGCTCCTACAAGAAAGCAACAGGGGTACCAGGAGAGCCTCAAGGGGAAGGGCATTCAACAAGCAAGGTGCCACTACTGGGGGGTGGGGGAACACCTCAGTCTCCGATTGCCACCTGCCTTTTTTCTGAAAGTGGATGTACAGAGTGTTGGCTTGTAAGGCTTCAGAACAAGTGATCATGACCATCTAAACTAACACTTTGTAATGACAGCCACAGGAGCCAGAACTAATCGGTTCAGGCAGGAGCTGGACAAAGCTCTGTCACAGTGACTCAGCAGGAAGCTGATTGGCTGATCACTGTATAGATGTGTATGTAGTCTGTGTCTATCTCTCCTTCTTCATTTATGTGGTGTCTTGTATATAATTGTAAATAAAACTGTACATAGTTAAACCACAAAACTGTGTCAGCACGGTTTGCTACAGTTAGCTCTCAGCAGAACATGACTGGACTTTATTCCAAGGGGACTGACCCAAACTTCTGGCAGCAGAGCTCGACAGGGTTATGGGCCCAGCCTGTCTCCACTGAGCCTAGCCTGAATCCAGCCTGGGTGCAATTTGGCTGGTGCTACTGGTTTGTCCGCCTTGGTTGCCGTTCAGCCAAGCAGTAGCTGAGAGGTCTGCGAGCTGTGGAGCCAGGAGCTGTCGACTGTTGTTCTTCCTAGGCAGGAGGAGGACAACTGGATCAGTAAAACCCCTGGTATCAGTGCAGAGGAGTTGAAGGAGGTAACTGATATCAGCTTGTGTGGGAGCCAGAGAATGACTGGCTGCTTTGGGAAGCATCCAGCATGGCTCATGTACCAACCACCCAGTGGGTGGAAAAGCTCACTTCCACCAATTACAATGCGTGGATGCTTTGCATGAGACATTATCTAAAACATGAGGGTCTCTGGCTTTACGTACAGGACCCTCCAGACCCAGTCCCTGCTGGGGATGTGCCCAAAGTAGAGAGGGCTCTGGCAAACATTATTTGGGCCATGGGAGATGACCAGCTGGTGCATGTGGCCAGTGCCACGACCGCAAAAGCATCTTGGAATAATTTAAAAACTGTTTATGTACAGCGCACGGCAGGATCTTTAATTGCCCTGATGTGCCGGCTTTATTGGAAGGTTCATAAGCTGGGTGAACCATTAAGAGAGCACTTAAATGCTCTAATGGAGTGCTTTCATCAACTTGAAGAGAGGGGAAAAACTGTCCCTGAAGATCGTGTTTATATTGTTCTCAGTTGGTTATCTTCAACTTTTGATATGTTAGTTACCTCTCTGGAGTCCATGCAGGCGGACCAATTAAGCCTGGAGTATGTTGTTGGCAGATTGTTGGAACACGAGGCCAAGCAGAGGGAGCTGTATTCCTTGGCAGCTTGGCAGGGTTCCTGGATGGTGGAGGCAGCTGGGGCCAACAGCAGAGCAAACAGTGAGCAGGAGCGTGTAGAGGGTTCCAAGGCTTTGCGGGTGCGCCCGGGATGCAGAGGAAGAATAAATCTACAAGGCGCTCTGACATGTTGTCGAAATGCCACAATGCATCTTTAGTAGTGGCAGGAGCTGCTACAAATCAAGATACATGGTTCTTGGACTCTGGAGCCTCACAAATCTTTTGCTGGGATGAAAACTTGCTTGACAGGAAGCAGCAGGCTCAGCAGCAGCACATGAGCTTAGCTGATGGAAGAAGTGTGGATGTTTCATGCCTTGATGAAATAACTTTTCCAATTCTCAAATGCACATTCCAGGGCATCTTGTGCGTTCTATCCCTGGAGTGTAATTTATTGAGCGTGTTAGCCCTCGACTGGACTGGTTTCAAGGTAAAGTTTGCTAATGAAATGTGTAAAATAAGGAAGGCTGGGAAAGAGGTTGTTAGGGCAGAGCTGTGAAATGGTGTTTATGTATTAGATAACACATCTGTAGCAGCTACTGCCGGGGTGACAGGAAACATAAATTCCCCATGACGAATGTTTGCACCTCCTCCACCAGAGATTGGGGCATGTCAGTTTTTCAAGTCTTAACAAAACATTAACTCTTACTGGCAGAGAGGGGGTGAAAGACTGTAGGAATTTCTTGGACTGAAATATGCAAACAGGTCAAAGCAAACGCTTTTCAAGTTGCACAGAAAAGTGAAAGGGTGTCCAAAATGCCTTTAGAGTTGGTTCATGCTGATGTGATTGGTCCCTTTCCACAGAGTTTGTCTAAAAACAGGTATGCTGTGATTTTTCTGATGATTTTTCACACTTTTCTTGGCTGTATATTTTGAAAAATAAGTCAGATGTGTTTGATACAGTTAAGTACTGGTACAGGAAAATCAAAAAACAAATAGGTGTGCTAAAAGCTTTGCAGACAGACATGGGGGGCGAGTTCATGTCTTCACCTTTTCAAAAATGGTTACAGGCGCACGGTATTAAACATAGGGTGGAAAATGTCACCACACCCCAAGAAAATGGAGTGGCAGAATGTAAAGGTGCTACACTGCAAACCATTATGTATGCAATGCTCGCAGATGCAGGTTTGCAAATACAATTCTGGGCAGAAGCCCTGAAGGCTGCTTGTTATGTTAGCAATAGAGTGTGGACAAGGACAATAAATAACATTCCCTAAGTGGTACTATATGGAAAAACACCAAAACTAAATCATTTAAGAGTGTTTGGGTCTAAAGCCTGGGTGAATGTGCCACTGAACCAGAGGAGAAAGGGTGGAGCTTGCTCAAAGAAACTGCTATTCTTAGGCTACCAGACAGGCATGAAAGCCTATAAATTTGCAAATGAGCAGCACAATGTTAGCTTCAGCAGGACAGTGAATTTTTGTGAAAGTCAAAACTGGCACAGGGTGCACGCAAATCAAATACCAGCACAGGCAGCATTACCTTTAACAAATGTGTCTGAGAATGAAACTGTAGAGACTAGGTCTCCACAACCTGTGCACTCTGAAGGTGTTAAGAGTGAACAAAGTACTCCCAGGAGGTCTGCCAGGAGCAATAAAGGTATACCAACACAGAGGTATGGTTATGACACAGGTGTTGTGAATTTTGTGTATGTACAAGAATCTATGAGTTACCAAGAGGTTACTGAAATGCCTACACAAGAGAAACAAGCATGGTGAGAAGCCATGAGGTGGAGTATGACTCTTTGTGTGAAAACAATGTATTTACTTTGTCTGAATTGCCTGAAAACAAAAATGTGATAAGCTGCAGATGGCTTTATAAACTGAAACCTTTGCAAAATGGGAAATTACAAAGGAAAGCCAGATTAGTGGTGAGAGGCTTCTTGCAGGTAGAAGGTGAGGATTATGACGAGGTTTTCTCCCCAACTATGAAGTCCAACACTTTGAATGTTGCTTTGACTAAAGTTGGTTTACATGGGAAGCAGATGCATCATTTCGACTTCACGACCACCTACCTAAATGCTGAAATTGATGAAGAACTATATGAAAACAGCCTGAATGTAGGGAGTGTCAGAGGCTCACTCTGATTGGTGAGCCACCTCCTTGGCAACAGAAGGTATCCGGTGGGGGGGAGGTCTGGTCAGTTAGGCAGTTGGTGGCTGGAAGCTTGAGGAGGGAGAGGGAGAGTTGAGTTGGAAGAGTTCGGTTCAGAGTGAGAGTTATTGAGAAGGGGCTTTTGGTGGCTTCCTTCTGAGTGAAAACTCTCAGTCTGTGATTCAGTGACAGGGTGTCACAGAGCAGAGGGACAGATAAGACTCTGCAGAGAAGTTTTGCCTGACTCAAAAAGGGTAGACCTCTGTTTAAAAGAAAAACCATTTTCCCATTCTCCTACCCTTTTATAAAGAATAAAACTTTTCATTTTATATAAAACCACACTATCAGTGCCATTCTTTTATATCTGTCAGGAAAGGTTTGGGCTCCTGATGGTAAGGGGATGACAGAAGTCATATAGGCCTCTTTACCAGAGTGAGGAGGATACTTCACAGCAGCAAATACCAGGATTTGAGCATGAGAACAAAAGCCTTGTATCGAAGATAAATAGAGCACTGTATGGCTTGTGACAGAGCAGGCGTCTCCGGAACAAATGTTTATCAAATATACTAACAAATTTGGGTTTTGAGCAGAGTGTGGCTGATCCCTGTATGTTCAGCAAAGTGATTAAGACATGCAGGTGCTATTTGCTTATCTTTGTTGATGATCTATGTTTTATTTTTGACCAATGTGAACAACTAGACTGATTTGTGCAGGCAACTCAATAATTCTTCAAGATCAAACATCTAGATAGTACTGAACATTACCTGGATATGGATGTTTGTAAAAACACTGATGACGTTTACGAGTTAAGTCAAGAGGGTGAAATTGTAAAGCTGTTAGAAAAGTTCAACATGACTGAAGCACATCCAGTAGCAACTGCAATGACCACAGGATATATAAAAGAGCCTGAAGGGAAATGTTTTGAAAATAAGGCTATGTACCAGTCCTTAGTGTGTTCGTTGTTGTATATAGCAATATGGTCCCGTCCGGACATATATTACACTGTTCATATGCTATGCCAGAAAAATGCATATTCTTATGTTAGAGACTGGAATGCAGCAAACGAATCTTGAGATACTTGAAGGGTACCATTAAGAGCAAACTGGTGCTAAAAACAAATGACACACAACAAGTAATTGCGTACAGTGATTCTAATTGGGGTGAAAAGGAAAGTGGAAAATCCACAACAGGATATGTGGTGTATGTTTGTGGATCTCAGTAAAACGACAATATGTCACCACCAGCACTTGTGAGGCGGAATTTGTGGCTTTAAACGACTGTGTTGTGCAACTAGAATGGTTGGGACAGTTATTGGAAGACTTAGAAATGTCTTTAGTTATGCCTATGTCTTTAATGTGTGATAACACAGCTGCACAACAGTTGGCCAACTCTCAAAGAGTCAATACAAGGAGCAGACATATAAATATTAGGTACCAGAATGTAAGGGAGATGGTGCAGAGAAAGCTGGTCACACTAAAACACTGTATTTCTGAAGAAAACATAGCAGACATGTTTACCAAAGGTTTGGAGGTAAACAAGTTCTTAACCTGAGGGGGAGATGAGGCCTGATCACTGTTCTAAATCTTAGGGGAAGTGCTGGCTTGTAAGGCTTCAGAACAAGTGATCATGCCCACCTAAACTGACACTTCATAATGACAGCCACAGGAGCCAGAACTAACCGGTTTAGGCAGGAGCTGGACAAAGCTCTGTCACAGTGACTCAGCAGGAAGCTGATTGGCTGATTACTGTATATATGTGTATGTGTCTATCTCTCCTTCTTCATTTATGCGGTGTCTTGCGAAGCACTTTGTTGGTGAGCTATATATCCTTATTCTAATAGCCAAAATGTGCGGATACCTATTCCCACCAACAGGGAGCTCACTCTCCCCCAACAGCTTTTCCTGCATAGTCAGTAGACTTCCTGGGTTTGTAGAAAAATCCAAAAAGTGATGAAATCCCTTCAGGAATGGTTGAATTCCACAAAAAGCCTTTTGAAATGGCCTCTGCAGGGACCTAACTCCAGGCATCAATGGTGAGAGATCAGAATGTTGTGGAGGGGGAGGCTTCTAACTGGCTCTGTCAGTAAAAGGGTGGGGGAAGGGCCTTTTCAAGGCCTCTTTTGGCCTTTCAGGGAGGGAGGGAGGGAGGGAGGGAGGAAGCCTTGGGGCCAGGCCTCACAGGGCCAGGCTGGGGGAATTCTAGAGATTTTGTGGTGGACTCTTAAGGAGGGCTGGATTTGGGAAGGCCTCAGCAGGGTATAATGCCACAGAGTCCAGCCTCCAAAGCAGCCATTTTCTCCAGGGAGACAGACTTCTGCTGTCTAGAGTCCAGTTGTAATTCTGGGGGGTCTTGAGGGCCCATTTGGAGGTTGGCCACTCTAGGCCTGGCAGTAGTCTAGGGTTGCCAGTTCCCCCCTGATTTGCATGACTCACCTAGCCTCGGCTGCTTGCTACCATTCATCAGCAGCCATCCTATGAAAGCCAGTGAGGAGCAGCAGTTAGAGCTTCAAAGTAAGGTCTGCAAGACCCAGGTTCAGATCCCAATCTTGCAGTGGAAGGTGACTGCATGATTTTGGACCAGTCACATATTTCAGCCTAACCATGTTGTGCAGATAAAAAGGAGGAGGGCATAATGAAAGCTGCTTTGGCCCTCACTGTGGAGAAAGACTGTAATTTTCCTAGGTAGAGGCTGGGGAGTAGAGATGGAAAACAGGAGACAGAGAGGCAGATAAAGGTAGGTTGGCTGTTGGTTGGGAAGGAAATAGGGTTGCCACCTCTAGGTTGGGAAATCCCTGGACATTTGAGGGGTGAAACCTGGAGAGGGTGGGATTTGAGGAGGGGAGGAACTTTGGACTGGTGTAATGCCATAGACTCTACCCTCCAGCCATTTCCTCCATGAGAACCACCATTGCCAGCCTCTGGGTGAGGACTGGAGATCGCCCAGAATTACAACTGTTGTCCAGGAGACAGAAATCTGTTCCCCTGGATAAAATGGCTGTTTTGGAGGGTTGAGTCTATGGCATCATACCTTGCTGAGGCTGCTTGCCTCCCCAAGCCTCACTGTCCTAAGGCTGCACCCCCAAATCTCCAGGAATTTCCCAACCTGGAGCTGGCAGCCCTAAGGTGGATTGATCTCTGTAGCTGGGAGATCTGTTGTGATTCCCAGAGTGCTGCCACTGCTGCTGTGGGGGGGAGAGGAAGTAGGTGGGTGGTTGAGAGCACTGCCACCACTGCTACTGCTGCTCTGCGGAGTGGGGGAGGAAGCAGGCAGGAGGCTGGGAGAGTGATGGGGGCAGAAAGAAAGAATGATGGGGTGTGGGGCAGAAAGAGAGAGAAAGTGGGGTGGCAGAAAAACAAAGAGAAAGATGACAGATCAGAAAGAGAGAGGAAGTCACATGCATGGAGCAGAAATAGAGCAAGAAAAGGGGGGCAGAGGGGAGAAATAGTGTGAGAGAGGTAGGGGATGAGCAGAGGAAGCAAAGGTGTGACAAATGACATAACCATCCCGCAAGTTTCTTGCGGGTCTCCACTTGTAATTGTAAATAAAACTGTACATAATTAAACCACAAGACTCTGTCAGCGTGGTTTGCTACAGTTAGCTCTCAGCAGAACATAACTGGACTTTATTCCAAGGGGACTGACCCAAACTTCTGGCAGCAGAGCTTGACACAGAGAGCAGGGCTTGTGAAGCAGATCTTAACTAGCGTGCTGGACAATATGGGAGGTGGTGATCCTTTACAAACCATGATTGGGAACCAACCTCATAAATATAAGGTCCCTCCCAACATTCTCCTCTCTGCAGAGGAATTTTCCCCCTAACCTCCGTTTGTTAACTTCCATTTCATGTACTACGTGTATCACCACAGACCATGTTTGACATTCATGGCCTTTCTTGCCATTTTCTAGCTATGATTTGCAAGGAGACATTGATGTAACTGCTTTGAAACTACCATGGTAGAGAGTTATTATACAAATATTCCTTTGTTAACAAAAATAGAAACACACACACACACACTCAGTCCTAAATGTAATCACACTTTTAGGGATTTTTCCTACCTAGTGTGCCGGTATAACAAGAATCCAGATACTTTTTTAAACTGACAATGGTTGCAAAAGTGGCTGTCAGATTAGTTTCAAATAGTTTCAAATAAAGGCAAAAGTGGCTGTCAGATTAGTTTCAAATAAAGGCAAAGATACCAAATCATGAGATAGAGGGGACAAGGAAACTTCTAGCCTGCACCGAAATCTGTTCTAAACTGAAACCTTATTTACCTGGCAATCTACTGCAGGCTTCTTTTTGTATCTGTCAGCAGAACTTGATACGTGGGTGTGGTATGTCTAAATATCACTGGACCCAGCAGGGTGAGAAAAGGTGCCCCTGGTTTTGTAATTTGCTTCCCTCATGAGGGCAAAGGCTAGGCTTTGGGCAGAGGGACAGATTATGACTGACAGATAATATAGACCCCACCCAATCTTTCACTTGGACCAACCTGCAGCTCACTTGATTTTTATTTATTTGAGCTACAGCCAGAATGCGAGCCCCAACTCCCGCCAAGCCCACGCTGGCGGGAGGGGGCTGATTTGCCTCCTCGTGAGGCAGGAAGGTGAAGGACACCAGGCAGGGGGTGGAGCCAGCCTATTCAGGCTCGGCTCCTGCCCTCTGCCCCATGCAGTTCCTTGGCGTGCTCGGAGCCTGTAGGAGCTCCGAGCACGATCTGTAGCTGGGCGAGCCGGGGCCTTTACAGGCTTCTGGCCCAGCATGGTTTACTTCGGGCCGTGTCTGCAGCGGCCAGGAGAGTCGGGCTGCGGCAGCGGCTGGGAAGCATGGGCTGCTGTGGCGGCGGCAGCCGAGAGAGGCGGGCTGAGCTGCCGGCAGCCTAGAAAGGCAGGCCAAGCCTCTGGCAGCCTGGAGAGGTGGGCCGCGGCAACTGCGGCCTGGAGAGGCGGGCTGAGCCGGTGGCAGCATGTAGGTGTGGGCCGCGGTGGCGGCACATAGGCGCAGGCCACGTCGGCGGCACATAGGCATGGGTGCGGGCTGCGGTGGCAGCATGGAGGTGCGGACTGCGGTGGTGGTGGCAGCACGGAGGCGCGGGCCACGGCGGTGGCCACAGGAAGGACCGGCATGGGAGTGTATGCGGACGGTACAAGGAGCGCAGCAGCGGCTTCTTGATGGAGGCGCTGCTCTGCTCGGCCCCGGATGAGCACTTCTGTTAAAGGGGGAGCTTGATCGTAGCATAGGGGCCTTAGTTCTCTGGGGGGAAGCTTCAGGTTGACCCCCCACCACCACTTTGGGTAATGTGTGGCACATAGTGAGTGGCAGCACAGTTAGGCTGCCTCACCCCTCCAGTTTTTATCACCCGCCCTATTTTCTAGGGCAAAGTAAGCAGGGGCCATTTTAGGCTTCTCCTCTTGTAGCCTTTTTAGGGCAGTGAGGAGCGGCGGCCATCTTAAGCTACATAAAAACATAAGAGGGGCCAGAGTTGGATCAGGCCTGGGGCTCATCTAGTCCAGCACTCTGTCACATGTGGCCAAGGATGCTGGGTGCCATCAGGTGGTTCACCAGTGGGACTGGGACAATAGAAGCCCTTCCACTTTTGCCCTCCCAAGCACCAAGAATACAGTGCATCACTTGCCCCAGACTGAGAGTTCCTATCTATACCTTGTGGCTGGTAGCCACTGATGGACTTTTGTTCCATATGCTTATTTAATTCCCTCTTGAAGTTCTCATGCTTGGGGCTGCGCCACCTCCGGTGCCAGTGAATTCCATGTGTTAATCATTCTTTGAGTGAAGAAGTACTTCCTTTTATACGTTCTAATACGATTGCTCAGCAAGTTCAGGGTGTGCCCATGAGTTTTAGTATTGATAGAAAGGGAGAAATTACTTCTTTCTCAACTTGCTGTCCCATTCATGATCTTATAAACTTCAATTATGTCACCCCTCAGCCATCATTTTTTCCAAGCTTAATAGCCCCAAGAGTTTTAACCTTTGGGAAAGGGGATGCAAACATTTTAGGCATCTGCCTCTGGAGACCAGTTCCATTAAGAACAGCTGACTCCAAATAAAAGCTCGGGTTCCGTAAATGGTAAGTGGCCTGCTCCGAAGCAGGTAGGCCAGGTTTTTACAGCGGGTCAGCAGCCCCTACCAAAAGGTAGTGGGTGATATGAAAGAGCTCTGCCTGGGACCCACTGAGCATTTTGCCAGTTTGAGTAGGCTATACTCCTTTTAGAAAGCTCGAATAGATACAGTGCTATCGAAGGGGTTCTTCCTTCCGAAATATCAAAATGGCTTAACTACTTATTGCAGTTGGGCTTATTTACTTTTGGGACTGTAGATAAGGATCTTTATTCAAAATAGCATTTTTGCATCATGTTATTCAGAGAAAGACAGTATTAATTGCCATCTTCCAATTACAATATTGGGCCCTAATGCAATACAGATGTATTTCTGGTGCAGCGGTTTAGGAGTGAGACAAGTGCAATCTGAATGGAAAACGGCTGAACTCTAAGGGTTTCCTTCTGCGAAGGAATCCTTGTCAGCAGCATGTGCGTGCACTCTGAGTTGGTGAATTGGTTTAGCTTTTGTCATGTGTTAGGATTTGACATAACCATTGCAATACGTCATTTGTGCTTTCTGTTTTTTGTTCTGGCAGGAATAGAGTGTAACTTCCAATCTGATGCTGTGATCTGGGATTTGACGGCCAGCACGTCATTGCATGTCATCGGTTGGTCCTAATGAACATATTTCACAGTTCTAATAGCGCATTTGTCTGTAAGGGGAGGTCTAGTGAGTAGCCACGGCCTGCCAGAGTGGCGTTGGTCATGGTAGGCTGTGGTTGGTGCCGACTGGGATGCAGTGGCGCTGCCACAGCAACAATAATGAGGCATGTGGCTTCCATGGTGGTTCTGTGGGGGCTATTCTGCCCAAGCACTTGGCCAGGATAGAACTATTTTCTGGCCTGGCAACCCAGCTTTCTCATGTATATATGGTTGTAGGGTTCACTGAACATAGGTTCCCCTTATGGTGAATGAACATATAGCCTGCATGTAGGTATACACCTGTTTGTACAGGGGCCAGTGCACTTTACTGCGTGCTTGTCCTTGGTTTTTAGGATAGTAACTCAGTTTTTATAAGAAATTATAGGTACTGTGCAATCGTCAGGATAGGGTGTTTTTCAAAACAGACACACAAACAAATTAATAAATATAACAGTTTTACAGTGACAATACTATTGATTGGCACTTACGTTTCGAAAGCCACTAATTTTTTGTTATGATGGATCTCAGTGGTTAGTAGAACCGGGAAAAGATTATATACCAAGAAGTGTTCCAGGATGCCTTATGGGGGCAGTTTCTTGAGTTATAAATATTGAATGCCTGCATAAAATCCTTCAGGGAACTCCGTGGCTGAGAGAATGTTTCCACTGTCTGCCAATCCAGTGGATTTGGAATTGAATCAGAGATGCTCTCTTCTGGTATAGACCTTGGACATGATAATTCTTGGCCTCAAGTTCCTATCCTTCAGGGTGCAGGATTGGCAAACAATCGGCAGACTTAAGTCTTGTCTGTCTTATAGAGATTGAATATATAGAGTTGCACAGCTGTGGTTTTTTCATGCCATGGAGGTAAAGAATGGCACCGGACAATTGACGTCCCTTTAAAAGGGGTGGGCTTCATGTGCACCCAGGAATATCATAAGTCGATTCAATTGATCAGTGTTGACAAAAACCCTTTGATGTTGAGCAGTGCCTTGCAAATCGCAATGACTGTCGAAAGTAAGCATTGCTGTGTAAATGCCTTTGCTATCCAGGAATATCATTAAGTAATTCCTTGATTAGGGCAAACATAAGCCTTATGATTATTGGGCAGTGCCTTGCAAAGCAATGACTGTGCAATGCAAACGTGCTGTGTTCATGTAGTGGAATTCCTACTGCATTCCATGTAGGCTTGCGAAACGGAAGCTTTAAAGAACCGGAGGCAACCCATTTCCCTGGCTGTGGAGAACGGGTCATTTTGACAAACTGGGTGTTCCTGCACTTCCCGTTACGAAGATGGTTACTGCTTTGGCATGTGGATGGAATTCTGATGACCAGGCACCAGTGTGCAGCAGTAGGCCTGGGCTTTGGGCAAGCTTGACACTTCCAGGGTGTGAAGTTTGGAACTCATTCTCCTGGCTCAGTGCTGCTTCCACTACAGCTGCCCTGGGCTACTTATTTCTTGCCCGAGTGGTAGTGTCAGTGAGACCTTGTTCAGGTCAGGACATTTGTCCAGTCACTGCACTCCTTTTGGTGGGGAGGTGCCGTGGATCATGAGCTGTGGTGGGTTTTTGCCTAGCATTCAGAGAATGGAAATGCAAAGTTTTACGTTATTAATGAAGTTTGTCCTTCAGGTGCTGCTGGCTGTAGAGCAAGAGGAGGAATCAACGTCTGTGGACACAGCATGGTTCTTTGGGCCACCCACTGGGACAAGAGGACTCCCTAGCCAGGAAGGCCCTTGTGTTATAGGCTGTGACAGACCTTTGGAAGATAAGAGCAAGATGGCCCAGAGTGCGGATAGTCTGGCCAGCTATTCTGCTTCTCCATGAAGGACAAGGCCCTTGTGATTAAGCGGAGGCCGGCCTTGTGATGATAGGAGCAAGGTGGCCTGGAGTGCATGTGGTCTGGTGGCCATGCTGCATCATCATGAAGGGCGTTGCCCTTGTGATAATGTGGAGACTGGCCTTGTGATGATAGGAGCAAGGTAGTCTGGAGTGCACGTGGTCTGGTGGCCATGCTGCATCGTCATGAAGGGCATTGCCCTTGTGATAATGTGGAGACTGGCCTTGTGATGATAGGAGCAAGGTAGTCTGGAGTGCACATGGTCTGGTGGCCATGCTGCATCGTCATGAAGGGTGAGACCCTTGTGATAAAGTGGAGACTGGCCTTGTGATGATAAGAGCAAGGTGGCATGGAGTGCACATGGTCTGGTGGCCATGCTGCATCGTCATGAAAAGCGAGACCCTTATGATAAAGTGGAGAACGGCCTTGTGATGATAAGAGCAAGGTGGCATGGAGTGCACATGGTCTGGTGGCTATGCTGCATCATCATGAAGGGCGAGGCCCTGGTGTCACAACCGGACCGGTTGCCTGGGGTGCAGCCTCATCTTGATGGGCCGGTGGCTATTCTGCCCCATCATGAAGGGCAAGGCCCTGGTGCTACAAGCAGACCAGTTGCCTGGGTGCAGCCTCACCATGGCTTAGATGGCCCGGAGTGCACATGGTCTGGTGGCTATGCTGCATCATCAGGAGGGGTACTGGCCCTGGCTTATGGGCAGAGGCTGACCTTGTGATGATAAGAGTAAGGTGGCCCAGAGTGTGGATGGTCTTTTGGCTATTCTGCACTGCCAGGTTGGCACAATTTTGGGGACTCCGCTAGAGTTAAGGCAGCCAGTTGCCTAGGGTGCAGCTGGTCTTGTCTGCAATAGCGCTGTGCCAGGTGTGGCATAGCCTGTGGGTTTCTAGGTCCTTGGGCTGGATGAGACTAAGCGCCACTTGGCAGCTTTGAAATGCCATGGAAAGAGGCTTGGACCTCTTCTTGTTGCACCCTGATATATGGGTCGGGTTAATGGACCTGTATAGGGAAGACAGGGTGCACCTCCTTAACAACGGCAATGCTATATTTCTGGCAGATTTGAGGCAAGGGGTGCTGTTGGCACTGGATCGCTTGGTGGGGGTGAAGGCCTAAGCAGAGGCTTGGCCTTTGCCATGGCAGGGTAGCACGATCAGGAAGTTGAAATCGGTGAGCACCTGGGCATTGTTATAAAGGAATTTAAGGGTCCTCCATGAACGGCTTTCGGGCCTTTGCGGCTCAAGGCTGGGAAGGGGTGATCTTCCTTAGAACAATCTGGCCCAGCCATCTTAGCAGGCCTTTGCAGCTTCTGGGGTGGTGGGCCAGGGGGGTCTCTGAAACATGCCAAACCGCTGGTCGAGAGCCACATTGGGTGGCTCAAGATCGGGGAAGGTGCATCGCCCAGAAGGTGATGAAGGTGGTCAGGAGTTTGACACCTGTCATATTTCTCAGTACATTTTAGCAGCCCCTCGCCAGTTGTTTGATTATAAATAATTAATAAAGTGGCCCTTGTTAAATCCATATTGGTGTCCGTCTCTTCATTCCGATTGTGGGGGCAATGCCTAATAGCTTCTTAAACAGAGCTTCACCACTGAAGTCAGTTGATTGGGAAGGGTGCAACTCTGTTTAGGATTGCCTTCTTAATCCTAAAAACTGCCTTATTTATTATAATATTAATCCCCTTCCTTTCCTCTTGCCTGAAGGCAGCTTCAGAACACAAGATGTACTGCCACTTCACAAAATATTTCCAAAACAGATTTCACAGCTGACCATTTCCACCCACCAGGACAACACATAAGTCTGTAAAACCCCATGTGTTTGGTCATACATTTAAGGTACACTTCTTAAGAATGTGATCTGTTAATCTGCCCTTAAAAATAAAGCTTTCTGACTTCTTCAGAGCCAACTGTACATATAGTTTAGCCAATTATGATGCCCTCACAGTCTACATTAAGAAGTACAAATTCTTATGTACCTAAGTAGCTTTTACCTGTAAAAGGTTTAGTCCTCCATTCCAAAGACCTAGATTCAGTGAAAGTCTCCAAGCGCTACTAGGAAATTAAACAGAAAACAGCACTACATTCAGAGGGTCTATGAAAGCACCGGCAAGAAATAAAATCTCTACTGTGTTATGTAACTTCTTCTGAAATTAAACAATATTTGATCATGCCATAGGATACAATGACCACAAACAACATCAAAGAACATAAAAAGTATATCACATGTAATAATTCAAGATTGTGATACTAAAGATAATTGTAGCAATAGACAAATATTTGATGTCCAATATTTGTGCTATTATACAAAATATCGGAATCCCTGAAAAATAAATTTATAATGTTGGATCCTGTGATCCATCAGCATAAAGCAGATTGGAAAAACAGGAAGATTTGTGCTGATAGATCACAGGATCCAACATTATGAATTTATTTTTCAACAATTCAAATATTTTGTATAATAGCACAAATACTGGACATCATCTTCTTAACTGAATGGCAACTCTCAACTGTAGATTTCCATTTCAACTCCCTGTCAATCAGGGTTCAGACCAGTATAACACATTAACCATTTGTTGACCATTATATGGTCTGAGAACCTTGACAAGGGTTCTAGGATGGTTTCTTTTTTTTTTTTTGGCCCCCCGAAGGGGATTTTTTATTGATTTTTTGCTTATACACTACAAACTACAAAAGAAAAATGGAGAAGGGAACTACAACTAAGGATAAAGAAAAGTAACCCACACTAAACTAAAAACCCAAGAGAAGGAGATCTTATCCCTGTTAATCTAAATGTTAGTACTTTAGTGTTAGTAAACAATGCAAACTGTAAGTTCCTATCTAGCTCAGTTACTGTATTAATTTGTTACTTGTTATGAGGGAATTCCAGAGCATCCCATCAGATCGCTTCATAAAGGCAATTATCAGAGTCCTTCTGCCGTTATCTAGGCTTTCTATCTCTTAAATCATAAGATTCTTTAATGGCTGCAGTGCCCTCTTCCTCGGCCAGGTCTTCGTCCATCTCTGAGGGAGTAGAGACACTTGATCTGGTTTCCCCTTCTTTTTTTGTTCCCAGGTGGCATTTTAGAAATTCTTTAGCTTTGAAGATGGAGTCAATCTTCTTTCTTTTATCATTAAATTTAAAAATGACCCCTTCTGGCACCACCCATCTATATGAAATTTGATTAGTTTGAAGAAAAAGAATCAAGTCCTTGTAGTTCTTTCTTTTTTGACGAATTTCAAATAGAATGTCCTTTAAAGTTTTAATGATTGTGCTTCCCAGTTTCAGTGGAGTTGTTGATGTTGCTTTCAAAATTACACCTCTGGTCTGTCTTCTTGAGAACCTGACCGTTATTTCCCCAGGCAGGCTATTTCTCTTGGTGTAGTTAGAGTACACCCTATACGCTGCTTCCATATCATGAATGATTTCTTCCGCTTTCAAGCCTCTTACTGGTGCGATAATTTCACTGAGCACTTTTTTCAGGTCCTCATTCAGTGCTTCAGGAACCCCTTGAAATCTGTGAACCATATTTGCCTTTTCCATTTGTAGTTGCAGGAAATGGTTTTCCTGGTAATTCTGCTTATTCACTAATTCTCCCATCTTTTTCTTCATGTTCTTGCTTATGGAGTACATTTCTTTAACTATTTCCTCTGTTTGCTCCATCTTTTTAACCATCTCCACCAGCTGGAGTTGCTGTGATGCAAAGTTTTGGTTAAGTGTGGCCAACTGCTGGTTAATACCAGCAAGTTGTTCCATCACAGGCTTGAGGGTATCCACTAGGAGCTTTATGACATCGACCCCCTCTTCCGGCCTTGGACTTTGGCTGCCTGCTGGTTTCAGTTTCATTCCCTTCTTCCCTGCGCCCGCCATTATGGCTAATTGTTTACAAAAGCCAATCGCTATTTCACCACCTCTGAAAATCACTTTTGGAATGAATCCACTCTGGTAAGCCTCTTAAAACAAGTCAGTCGCTTGTAATCCCCGTCCCCACTTCTTTTTCGCTTATCAGTTTATGTAAGCAGGAGGCGTCCCTCCTCTCTCCCGTCCTTAAGATAGGGGGGTATAAGGGTTTCCGCTTGATTTATTGTCTAAGTCTAACTCACGTTCATTGTCAGTCCCATTCAACCTCGGTTTTGTTATCGCAATTCCACTTGATCTCCAGAGCTTGTTCCGGCCAGCCCAGCTAGTGCCCGAAGGCCACACAGCGGCAGGACCATCAGGGCAGAGGGGTGCCTCAATTCTCTGGCATTATGCCATCGAAGAGGCTACCCCTCAAAAGCCCTATGGCTATGAGCCCTACCCTAGGATTCCATGGGGAAACTGCGTCAGCAGCCTCCCTCCATACTGTTGGTGTGCGTGTAGTGAGAGGCAAAAGCTCACTTAAAGTTTGTGACAGACATAAGCTTGGACCACTGAAGCATTTCCACAAACAGAGGGGGAATGATTGTCAGTGATACCCCCATGTCACTGTAGACCTCTAACTGTCCTCCCCATGCAGTTCTGGGGGGTCCCACATCCCCAAAGATAACATGGGGAAATATTTTAGTCCACAGTGAGAGGGAGAGGCAAAGAAGTCCCTTCCATCAGTGGAAATTACTGGTGAGTCCAAGCCCTAGGTCTTTCACCAGGATGTTTCCATTTTATAACTCCTTTTTAGCCTCTGTGATAACACATCAGACCACAATGGACTAAAAAGCCAGCACCAAGAGACAGTTTGTTCATTACCAATAAGTGTAGCTAGTCAGTGCATAGTAAATTAGGGAGTTAGAAGAGAATAAACTACTTACTCAATATGTGTTGAATGCCTGTAGATCTTCAATCACCATCTCTCTGGCAGGGCTGCTGCTGTAACAACAGTTACTTGAAGCGTACTCAAGAAAAGCTTCCGGGCTTCACCTTCGGAAATGCAAGGAATACTGTGGAAAAGGACCGGGGAGAAAGAGAATAAACATACAAGATAGTACAAAACTCTACTCTAAAGCCCTACAGCAAGTGCCAAATCACACTAGCCAATTGACATGGTGAAAATGTGTTGCAGCATTACATAAGGATGAGCTACTCACCTGGTGAACTGATTCTGGACATTTTTGTCCAAGGATACAATCTGTGGCTTACTCTACTGCATCCTACCATTGCTCAGCCTAACTTCACCAGCTCTGTGATGACATGGGTATATAGGAACTGAAACAAATCCTTCGGCTACTCCATCAAAAGAAGAGAAGAAGAAGAGAAGAGATTGTATTTATGCCCTGCCCTTCACAACCCAAAGGTGTCTCAGAGTGGCTTACAAACTCCCTTCCCTTCCCCTCCCCACAACAGACCCCCTGTGAGGTAGGTGGAGCTGAGAGAGCTCTTGACAGAAACTGCTCTTTTTCAAGAACTACTCTTATCAGAACTACGGCTTGCCCAAGGTCATCCAGCAGGTGCAAGTGGAGGAGTGGGGAATCAAACCCAGTTCTCCCAGATTAGAGTCCGCACACTTAACCAGTACACCAAAGTGGCTCTCTGCCTACTCAGGCAGTCTACTGTTGCTATTCATTGTCCACTTAAAATAGCCCTAAGCCAAGGGTCCCCAAAAATTTTGAGCCTGCAGGCACCTTCAGAATTCTGACATGACCCTGTGCACACAGCCACAAAATGTCTGTCAAAAATGGCTGCTGCAGGAAGCAGAACCATCTATCAAATGGTATCCACAGCCTACCTACAATCACTGCAGTGGCAGCTGCAATCCTTTTCAAAATCGGCACAGGCAATCACATCTCCAGTCACCAGTTAGAAGCCTTGCTGGGCAAAAGCCCACCTGGCACCAGCCACTGTCTAAAAACACTTGGTAGATATTCCAGGAAAGGTGTCAGCTGGCACCATGACACCCATAGGGACCACGCTGGGGTAACCTGCCCTAAGCAGTGTGCCAGGAGCAGAGTGTACAGATCTCTGTCATCATGTTCGACTATCTCTAAGAAAGAACACAAAATAAAGAAGGGACAGGGAGGGAAAATTAGGAGTGTAAGGGTCCGATTTTTACACGAATGATTCAATTCAGATTAAATGGAATGGCCATTGCTGCCAGAGGAAGAGCCAAATGGCAGATACTCTTTGCCAGCCCAGCAGAGGGGGCTTTACTACTTTTCCCTCTGCAGCCAAGAACAGCACCAGATGGAGACAGTCTGGAAAATGGTTCCAGTCAGGCCAATGTGGAAGACCTGTCTATCTCATCCATATAAACCTGCATACCAAGTTTTATCATGTGAACTAGCTTTTTTAAAAACAGACCTTGTGACACCCATTCTGCATGCTCTAGCTGAAGAATGGAGGTGGGATTCTGGTAGTGGGTGATTTGATCAGTAGGAATATAAAGAGGGTGCGTGTGTCTGTGACAGGCATTTTGATCACATGGTGACTGCATGCATTTTGATCATATGGCGGCTCGCCTGCCTGGTGTGACAGTTGTGGATATCATACAGTATCTGGATAGGTTGATAGGTAGTGCTGGGGAGGAGTCAGCAATCATGGTGCCCATTGGCACCAATGACACTGGGAAATGTAGTCATGTGGTCCTGGAAGAAAATTTAGGTTATTAGGTAGAAAGATGAAAGTCAGAATCTCAAAGGTAGCATTCTCATAAGTACTGCCAGTTCCATGCACAGGGCTAGCTAGACAGGCACAGATCAGGGGTCTCAATGTGTGAATGAGAAAGTGGCGCCAGGAGTGAGGGTTTAGATTTGTTAAGAAAGCACTGGGGAACTTTCTGGGACAAGCCAAACCTGTACAAATCAGTCTGGCTTCGCTTGAACCAAAAGGGAACCAGGCTACTGGCAACTAATAACAAAAAGGTGGCAGAGCAACTTTTAAACTGATCCTGGGGGGGGGGGAGCCGACAAGGACTGGGAACCTCCGGTTCAGGATAAGTTAGTCCAAAGGGATGACTGAATAAGCACTCAGGGGAATACTGATGTGAGCATAAGAGAACGGGAGTGAGGGTAGGATGGCAGCTGAGGGCCATATGTGGAGACTAAGGGGGAGGAAAACATATAATAGATGTCTATATGCCAATGCTAGAAGTCTCCAAGCCAAGATGGGGGAATTGGAGTGCTTGGCGTTCAATGACAATTTAGGTGTAGTAGGTATCTCAGAAACATGGTGCAAGGGGGGAATCTATGGGATATGGTCATTCCAAGTCTAAAAGAAGGCCTGTGTGGTTAACAACACAAGTCAAGGAAGCTTTTAAAAGTAAACAGGCTTCTTTTAAAAAGTGGAAGGTCTGCCCCAATGAACTGAACAGGAGGGATCACAGGTCTCTGACAACAGAAATGTAAGTCAAGAATTAGGCATGCACAAAGAGATTTTGAGGAGCAGGTTGCTAAAAGTATATAGATAAACAGTAAACATTTTTGATAAGTATGAGACACGACACAGGAGATAAGTTCAAAGTGATTTCAGCTTTATTTCAGCTCCAATTAGACCAGCTAAGGACTAGACCAGCTAGACAAAAATAGTCCACAACACAAGGGTTTAAATACAGTTCTGGCTGTAGTAGCCACACCCACAGAATGTAAAACGCGCCAATAACATTTGAACAGGCAGCCAATCATAATGCAGTCATAAGGACCAATCATCATGTTCCTTATGACCAATCACAGTTGTTCCTTCTATGAGCCCTTTGATTGGGCAATACTTGTGCAGCTTTACAATCCGCATAATGAGCACCTGCTCACTATGCTTACCATTATGTCTCTGAGGACATAACAATTTTAAAAGTCTATCTGGAGCAGGAAACCAGCCAGAGAAGCAGCGGGGCCTCTGGATGACAAAATTCCTAAAGGAAGATGGAGAGATGGCAGAGAAGCTCAATGACTTTTGTTGCTTCTGTGTTCACTGTGGAAAGTGTGGGACATACACCCATGCCACAGCCCCTATTTTCAGGAAAGGAGTCTGAAGAACTGAGTCAAGTTGAAGTGACTAGAGATGAAGTTGGGAAAATTAAAAACCAAAAAATCTCCAGCTATTGACGGCATACACCCAAGAGTTCTTAAGGAACTTAGATGTGAGACAGTTGATCTACTAACCCACATATATAACCAGCACTAAATTCAGCTGCACTAGCAGAAGACTGGGAAGTAGCAAATGTTACACCAATTTTTAAAAAAGGATCCAAGGGGGAACCAGGAAATTACAGGCCAGTCAGCCTAACATCTTTCCCAGATAAAATAGTAGGAACTGTAATCAAAGATTGGATTGTTAGGCACACAGGGGGACAAAGCCTGCTGAGGGAAAATCAGCATGACTTCTACAAAGGGAAGCCCTGCGGCACCCTTTTGGAGTTCTTTGAGAAAGTGAACAAACAGTTCTGGAGGCCTCACTTCAAAAAGGATGTGGACAGAATGGAGCGGGTGCAGAGAAATGCGACAAGGTTGACTGGGGAGACCAAGCCCTATGAGGAAAGGCTGACTTGGGAGTGTTTAGTCTGGAGAAGAGCTGGTTGGGGAGGATATGATTGCTCTCTTTAAGTATTTGAAGGGCTGTCACTTAGAGGAGGGCAGGGAGCTGTTCCTGTTGGCAGCAGAGGATAAGACTCGCAATAATGGGTTTAAATTAAGGGTGGGAAGTAAGCAGTGAGGTCCCACAAGGACTGGTATGGGGTCCGGTACTATTTAATGTATTCATCAATAATGTTGAACTAGGAGTGAGTAGTGGCCAAGTTTGCAGATGACACACAATTATTCAGGATGGTGAAAAACAAGGCTGAATATGAAGAGCTCCAAGAGGATCTCCACAAACTGAGTGAGTGGGTGACTATGGCAAATGAAATTTAATGTGTAATGGCTGAAGAGATTCTGTTCTCTGTATCTGAAGAAGTGTGCTTGCTCATGAAAGTTTATACCTTGAATTAAAGTTTCTTGGTCTTAAAGGTGCCACTAGATGCAAACTTTGTTCCGCTGCTTCAGACCAACATGGCTACCCACCTGAACCTAAGGAGGGACATGACAGAGGTTTATAAAATTATGCATAGGGTGGAGAGATGATGAAGAATTTTTTCTCCCTCTCCCAAAATGCTAGGACTTGAGGGCATCTAATGAAGATAACAGGCAGTAGATTGAGGTCAGACAAAAGGAAATACTACTTTACACCAGTAGATCTTCACTCTTGATACCAAAGACAAGACGAGGTCAGCCTGGCAAGAAGATCATTATTCCATTAACCTATGATGGAAGGTCCACCCAGGTCAGTAACATCATTAGGAAGCACTGGCATTTATTAACCAACATTCCTTCATGTGAGTCTGTTCCTCTCTTTGCCTACCGTAGATCTAGGAATTTGAAAGATATGTTGGTAAGAAGTAGCCTAAAATCCCCTCTAGCATTACAAAGAGGAATAGATGGCCAGGGTTTGTCAGCTGGCAACATTGTGGAGGATGTGAGGTCTGTAATTTGATGTTACGTACTAATAGTGTTTATGATTCAGATGGAAAGAGAAAGTACTCTATTAGATCATTTTTTAATTGTAAATCAAAGGGCCTTATTTACTGTATTGTCTGTGGGTGTCAAAGGAAATACATCGGGTACACTTGAAGGCCATTAAAGACCAGAATCATGGAACACAGAAGTTGCATCAGAAGAGGGAGACAGAACGCGCCCCTGACTGAGCATTTTGCTACAGCAGGCCACCATGACAGAGACTTTTCTTTTTTTGCACTTGAGTATGATCGACCTTACAACCAGCTGCAGATGACTCAGCAACTGAAAAAAAGAGAACTGTTCTGGATTCATGCCCTTAAAACTTTAACCGCATATGGTTTGAATGAACAAATTGATTGGTGTGCAATATGATTTTGAAAGTATAGCGTATGTATGATTCTTTGACTGTTTTACATCCAGTTTGGAATCTGTACTGTGTCTCTCTCTATATTTTTTAATGCTATGCTAATTGCAATGTGCAATCACATGACTACTTCAGGACACCCTATAGGGATTACATCATCCTGCCTATTAGAATTACATCATCCTGCACATTAGGATTGCATCACCCTTAACCAGCTATAAAGCTCCAGCAGTTTTAGTTGACCAACACTGCTCTTTGCTTGAGGATTATTTGGCTCTACAATCATAGGAAGGTGTTTCCTGGACCAGAAGTTTATATCTGAGAACCACTTGGCATGTGATTGCACTATTAGAGGCCTCATTTATTTTTTACTCTATGTCTGGTGGGTTATCTTGAAACAACTTGCTTCTGGTCCTTATTATATTCATGCTCTGTATTTATATGATTGTACTATATGTTTTTGGAAAACACAACAGTGGCCACAGGATTGGAAAAGGTCAGTTTACATTCCAATCCCAAAGAAGGGCAATGTCAAGGAATGTCCAAACTATCGCACAATTGCACTCATTTCACACGCTAGCAAGGTCATGCTCAAGATCCTACAAGCTAGGCTCCAGCAGTACGTGGCTAGAGAACTGCCAGAAGTACAAGCTGGGTTTCGAAGAGGTAGAGGAACTAGAGATCAAATTGCCAACATTCGCTGGATTATCGAGAAAGCAAGAGAGTACCAGAAAAACATCTACTTCTGCTAAAGCCTTTGATTGTGTGGATCACAATAAACTATGGCAGGTTCTTAAAGGGATGGGAGTACCAGACCACCTCATATGTCTCCTGAGAAACCTGTATAAGGGTCAAGAAGCAACAGTTAGAACCGGATATGGAACAACTGATTGGTTTAGCATAGGAAAAGGAGTACGACAAGGATGTATATTGTCACCTTGCTTATTTAATTTATATGCAGAGTACATCATGTGAAATGCTGGCCTGGATGAATCACAAGCTGGAGTTAAGATTGCTGGGGAAAAGATCAATAACCTCAGATATGCAGACAATACCACTCTGATGGCAGAAAGTGAAGAGGACCTAAAGAGCCTCTTGCTCAGGGTGAAAGAGGAGAGCGCAAAAGTGGGCTTGAAGCTCAACATCAAAAAAACTAAGATCATGGCATCTGGCCCCATCACTCCTTGGCAAATAGAAGGGGAAGTCGTAGAAGTAGTGACAGACTTCACATTCCTGGGATCCCAGATCACTGCAGATGGTGACTGCAGCCATGAAATTAAAAGACGCCTGCTCTATGGGAGCAAAGCGATGGCAAACCTAAACAGTATGATAAAAAGCAGAGACATCACCCTGCCAACAAAAGTTCGCATGGTCAAAGCAATGGTATTCCCCGTAGTAATGTATGGCTGCGAGAGTTGGACTATAAGGAAGGCTGAGTGCCGAAGAATAGATTCTTTTGAACTATGGTGCTGGAGAAGACTCTTGAGAGTCCCTTGGACTGCAAGGAGATCAAAACATTCAATCCTAAAAGAAATCAACCGTGACTGTTCCCTGGAAGGCCAGATCCTGAAGTTGAAGCTCAAATACTTGGGCCACCAAATGAGAAGGGAGCATTCACTGGAGAAGACCCTGATGCTGAGAAAGATTGAAGGTCAAAGAAGAAGGGGACGGCAAAGGATGAGATGGTTAGACAGTGTCATCGATGCAACGAACATGAAATTTAGCAAACTTCACCGGACAGCAGAAGACAGGAGGGCCTGGCGTAATCTGGTCCATGGGGTCGCAAAGAGTCGGACTCGACCGTGCGACTGAACATCAACAACAACTATATGTTTTATAATAGCCAATATGTTCCTCACTATTGACTTCTGAGGAAGGCCTATGTAGGCTGAAACACGTCAGGTCAGATTTATAAGCCCTTGTGTTTTATCGTTAGTTTTTTAATACATAACGTGTGACTGGGCCCTTATATATTTTTAAATTTCTGATCAATAAATACATGTATTTTTATATTTCCTTCATTAAGTTTTTAATATTGGCCCCCTTTCCTACATTTGACTGAGGGTAACTTCCACATTCAGAGGTAGTCAACCTCTGAACCCCAGAGCCAAGAGGCAACATCCAGAGAAGGTCTTGACCTCTACGCCCTGTGTTGTCCCTCCAGAGGAATTGGTTGGCCACTGTGTGAGACAGTGAACTAGATGGGCCATTTGGTCTGATCCAGCACGGCTCATCTTATGTTCTTAACCCATCACAGCAAGCCATTATCACTGTCACTCATTCTTTTCCACTGTGTGAAGTGTTTACCATTACAGTCCTTATAGTACCTTCTGGGAATACATCTTACCACAATATTTAGCTTCTGTTTCTTTATGTCCCACCTTTATACAAAAATGAACTCAGCTCCTTGCAGAAGGCATTCATACAGTGAAATTAAAACCATAAAACCACAACAGTAAAAACAGATAAATGTTCTACCAGCTACAGACATATTATTGCATGCCAGTTTCAAAGGAATTCAGAGAGGTAGACTGAAAACTTCAAGGCAGCATAAAATGACATAATAAACAGCACAAGATAGAATGGGATATGCCATATGACAAACACATAGAACATATTAGGAACACTATAAAATCGTTTGAAATACAAGAAGAGCTTAAAACAAAAAAAGATATAAAATTAAACTGGTGACAGATAAATTCAAGAGCACCTCAAACTGTACTGTTAGCCAAATTACCTTGACTCATTATTAAAAAATGGGGAATAATGATCTTACATCAGGCAATAGGCAATACGGGGGCAAGCATCCATGTATACAAGGGTGCAGTTCCCTGCAGACCCACCAAATAGATGCTGAGACTGACGTCAGTATAAGATGATTTTGTTTACTGAATATATTTCAAGCATACATCAACACATGCAATTATACAAGTCCTAGGAAATATAGATAGAAGAAAATAGCACATTCGCATTAGCAGGATATTTTGATGATGGGAGGTACTCTACATGTCCGAAGCTGGATGGAGCGAATCTCAGGAAAAAGGAGGGGACTATGGGATGTTGTGGAGAGGGTCGTGTCCTGAACTGGCAGGTGCACAATGAGACCCTGGCTGCACAACCAAGGGTCAGAGGCTAAGGGTAGGAGGGGTTCAGGTAAGGGGCAAGAGTGCAAGTAAGAAAGAGAGAGAGAGCTGGTATTGAAACCTCTCTTTTATTAGCTTGGCCCCCTCTCTTGGCACACCTTACCTGTTAGTCTGTCCCAAAAAATATGCTGACTGGTGCTGGGGAGTGGGCAATGTTAGAACTAATGACAAACTAGTCTGGACAATGGCACCTGATGGGATTATGTCTGGTGCTAGCCAGAAGTTGCAAGGACCAAAGGAGGGGTCACAGTGATAGACAATATATCAAGACAAAGAAGCACTGTGATGAAATTGAACATTTAATGACAATTATGTTTATCTATAAAAAACTTTAGAAATTCTAACAAATTCAAGACAAAACTTTGGAAATTTAAACATATTCAAAACAACATCCAATATTCTCAATGAGCACCCGGTTATACACTCATTTCAATAGTCTTCCTCAGGAGTAATACTCTAAAGTAGCAAGGTGTCAGCCTTTTAATACATTTTAACATGGCAGCATTAACTTCTTTTTCTACTTTCTTCAGACCATAACTGTTTGACTTCTTCTTCAATTTCTCCTAAAACAAACATGATTAATAAACATTGAAAGAAACATGAAGCTGAATGGAAACTAGTTCTAATTTTTAAATTTTAAAAAATTATTAATTTTTGACTTTAATAAATTTAAACTTACTCAGTTTCATTTCCAGTAGTTGTATAAGGAGCAAGCCAGTTAAATCATTTCTTAATAGTAGCAACCAGTCCTTTTATTTTTATATCTGGCTAGAAGCCTTCTTTTCAAATAGGCTGGCCAATGCTCTCTATATTTCATGTAGCTGGCTCTATTGCTCTCCAGTAAATTTTAGGAGTAACATTGCAGTCTTGTTTTCTATCTGGCTGAATAGAGAGCATTGGCCAGCCTATTTGAAAAGAAGTTCCTGCGGAACTGCTCATGAGCCGGTGACCCACAATCCTGCTGGACCGCCTGCACCATGACAGGGCCCCAGATGCACGCAGCTTAATGGAGCAGCAAGAAGCACTGTGAGGGTTCTTCCCAGACGACACCATGTACGTTTGGAACTACGGTAAGGGCCCCAAGTGGCTCGTTGGCCGCATCATCCACCCCACAGGCCCGGTGTCTTATGAAGTGTTGAACGAGTGTGGATAAGTCCTCTGCAAACATGTCGACCAGCCGAGATGGCGCATGTTGCCTCTACAAAGAGAAGAACTGCCATCTTGAGCCACAGAACCGAGTCTGCCCAAGGCCGAGGAGTAAGAGACACAGCCTGCGGAGCTGCAGAACCTCCCCCAGTCGCAGCATCCACACCCAAGGCAGACACTCCTGCAATGACGGGGACACCAGCAGAAGCCTTGCTGCCACCTCCACCGAGCAGCCAAGCGGAAACCCCTGAGGTTCCTGTGCCAGCCCCCAGGTGGTCCACCCGAGAGCGGAGGCAACCATCATAGCTCCAGGACTATGTAACTTGGGGGAGGGGTCTGAACTATGGGGGGAGGGGTGTTATGTCCACTGACCGCCACCAGGCACCAGCACGTAACCACCGAGCTTGACTCCTTAGGAACAATAGAGACTAGGCTCCTGGACTTTACTTTGGGGAACCAATAGAGATTTTGGTGGAAGGTTTAAACCCACCAATCGGATCTAGGGGTGTTCTCAGGGATTGTATATAATTGGCCACCTGGGTTCTAGTTGTGTTCCAGTAAACCATGCTGATCACTACAACCGTGTTTGCGGTTTCTACATGTGTCTAACCCACTACACAACAGTTTTACTGTTTTTCTTGGTTTTCTGTCTGTTTATTTGTCTAAAAATAATAAAATTTCTTTAAAAAAGGTGGCATCATATGTAAAGAAAGAAGGACTGAATGGATGTTAAAACACTGAAGTAAGGGACACCATATGAAAGCTGCATTGCCACTGTGATTCAGCAGGAACTGCAGCAGCAATGGAGGTACACCACAATATCAACATTATGTGAAAGGTACCACTGTCTTTCATTCATCCATTTTCCATGTTTTCCCCTGCTTTGGTACCCCTTCCTGAAAGCCCCTAGACCAACTGGGATGTGAAGGTGCTGATTTTTTAACCTCCTGGCCACACAGGCATCATTTTGCTACCATCGTCCCTTCACAGCTATCATCCTCCAACCACTAAAAGCAACTTTGCTTTTAGACTATAGTTATTATATTGCCACATTGTAATATAACAACTACTGGCGTCTTTAAAAGCTAGCAAAAAGCCCTCTGATGGCACAGAGGGTGGGAGAGAAGTACCAAGGAAAGTACATAAAATCCTCCTGTGTGGCTGCCCCACTCTTGCAGCAAACACTTTTGCATTCACAGCAGCAACAACTGTGCAATGGGAGTATCAGCACCATGTGGGAGCTATCCCAGTAAAATTGATCTGTATTCTACATTCTGCTTTCCAGAACATTGTAAGAGATACATCACAGAATGGCTGGTTTTGCAAATGCCATGGAACAAACATATATACTATGCAAAATTTCCTGAGAAAAGGAAAAGAATAAAATGGAATAAACGAACAGGAATTTGTTACAGGAATGCTTCCATCAATTTTTCATAGTAAGTTTTTCTTCTACCTTTTAATGTATCATGAATTAAGGGGTGGGGAATTTAATCCACTTTAGTTTTTGTTTTGTTTTTAATAAAAAGGTGGACAGCCTTCTAAAGCTAAAAATAAATATAAAACCATAGTCACACAGCATATAACTATAATACAGAATTTTAATCCACTTTAGTGAGTATGAATGATAATGACTTTGGATTAATTAGCACAGATGTTTGGTCTTGTATATGCAGTTTCTTACTATCAGTATATTGAAAACAACTCATAGATTTAAGGGAGAACCTTCAAGCTAGGTAAACTGTTGAAGCTGTCCTCAATTTTGTCTAAATGTCCTTTTACTTCATTTAACATTTCAGATGTTTACAGTAATTATTGTCACTGATGCTTAAGTTTTCATACCTGATTTCCCCTGCGTTGACATTGTATTGAAAGTTTGAGAATTCTGGTGAGAGAATGCACTGCTGGGAGAAAGTGAAAGAGGGAAAAAAGTAAGTATCTTGCAAGATGACAGCTGTACACAAATAAATAAATCAGCTGAAATACATGGAGCAGTGGTAAGTAAGGGCGGGCATGGTGCATTTACAAAATATGACCTGAAGAGAAAGTCTTTCTCACCTCAGCGCTGTGCTGCCACTTCTGCTGCTCTCTGCCAAAGCTTTTCTCCAACTCTGCACAGACTACCAGCAATGGTGTCTGTTAAGCTTGGTCCTGCCCCCCCTTCCCCCCCTCCCCTGCCCTCCCCAATTTCCACGGAACACTAAATCACGGCTTACGCAGGCAGTTTCCTCAGAAATCTCTCTGCCCAGAACTTCTCGGAACGCCAACCTTCCTGGCAACAAAATACATACTAAAGGGGGGAGGGTGCTTGGGAGCAGAATTTATTGCGCATCTGGGAATAATTAAGCTGAATCTTTCCACTAGATGTTGTAGGCCGGTTCCTCACTGTCACTTTTATCACTTGTTTGTCCCTATTGCTTCAGGGCTTTCCCCCCCAACATGTTTTGATCTCTCCAGTAGTCCCAGAGGTAGCAAAACACATGTGGAAAAGAGGGAGGGGACCCAAAACAATAGGGAAAAACAAGTGACAAAAGTATAATCAATTACACATTAAAAGCTTTAACATACACGCACACAACTGAATTTCAAAATTCCAGAGAGCAGCTACTTAACATGACCTCTCAAGATCCTCTCAGTGTCCCAGTTTTCCTTTCCTGACCATGAAAAGTTTATCCACAGAAGCATGGCAAGGAACTATAAACCAGCAACAATGAAACAGCATCTACAAAAAAGCATGTATCAACCGATGCACCACACAACATATGGAGCAGGGCCCTTTGAAATACGTAGTTGGCACAGGTGGGTTGAGCCATGATATGAGAATGTGGGGAGGGTTCCCTATTTCCAACAGTGTCAGGGAGGAGGAGATAAAAATTAACACCAAAAAATAAATAAACCCATTCCATGACACTGTCGCTTGGGGGAGAACCAAAGTGGGGATCAGGAGGGGGCAAAGGAAGAGAAAGGAGTCAGGAAACATTGCTCATCCAGCTGAAACAACATGATCCTCTTGATCACTCACTAAAACACCAACTTTGGACATCCCTGCAAGGCAGATACATGGTAAGCAGGCTGGCTCCTCTGCTTCCCTCTACTGCTACCTTCTAGGCTCTTCTATTGTCTTTGATTGGCCAACATCCTCCAGTGTCCTTCTACCCACACCCATGGGGAAGGGCTGTGGCTCAGTGGTAGAACATCTGCTTGGCATGCAGGTCTCAGGTTCAATCCTCAGCATCTCCATCTGAAAGAAGTTGGCAGGAGGTGATGTGAGAGACCTCTACTTGAGACCCTGGAGGGCTGCTGCCAGTCTGAATACACAATACTTACTTACCTTGATGAACTAAGGGTTTGAGGCAGTATAAGGAAGCACCATGTATTCATGTACTGGCTTCAATCCACAAATATCCACTGGCTCCCATATATCCATCATCAGTCACCCCCATCCATCACAGACGCCAGTGCCCATGCTGACAGTGAGGAGCTTGCCAGCTGTGGAATGCCCCCAGGCACACCAGCATTGAATCCATCAGATTCACTCTCTTTCAGACACAGACACTCCCTGAACTCCATCCATTTGAAGGCCCCTGTTCCACTCACTCACATCCACACACAAACACTCCCCAGCTTCCATCCATGAATATCCACCTACATCCACTAGCTGATTTCTGCCAGATTCTCTCAGAGAATGTTATCAGGAGAATTAGGCCATGGAATTTCACCAGGGCACATGGTAAGCAGGCTGGTTCCTCCATCTATTGGCATACTACAGGCTTTTCAACTGTCTTCAGCTGACTAACAGCAACCAACATCTGCCTGCCTGGGACTATTTTATTTATTTATTTATTTACTAGCAGCAAGGCCCGTTGCGTGGAGAGATGCAACAGGCGCTAGCCAGGCTGGGGTGAGGTGGTAGGGGCTGGCATCCTGCCGCGGGTCCTGATGGTAGGGCGATGTAGCTGCCGCCGTAGCAGTGAGGGAGGGAGGAGTCGTGTGGGCCACAGGCCCAGGAAGGTGGTGTCAGGGGACAGGTCTCGGCAGGCAGGGACAGGGGCCGCAACTGCGCAGCGGCGTTAAGGGGCTTGTCTGTGAAAGGGTTCAGGAGTGGCCATCTCTGTGTTCCCCAGCCCTTGTTTGGGCATGCACAGGAAGCAGGCCAGCTATTCTCCCAGGGTCCCAGTCCCCGTGGCCACGGCTGTTTTGCTGTAAGCCTCCCACCCTCTGTCGCCATCTGTCGTGCGACTGAGCCGGGGGGCACCAGGGCTGCCCATCTCCATGTTCCCCAGCCTTGGAGTGGGTGCGCACTGCACCCAGTGGGGTGTGAGAAGGGAGGGGGCTCTTGTCGCCCACCTAAAGAGTCCGCTGTGTTTTCGAGCCCCCCCCATGTCCCCGCTGCTTGGCTCCTCCTGCAGGAAGGCCCCCACCCTCCCTGGCTGTCTCGAGTCTGACCAGGCCGTGTGGCAGTGAAGTCCGTGGAGACAGGGCCCAACTCCTTTTGGAAGCTGCGGCGAGCTAGGGAACCCCTCGTATGGCGCAGGAGCGCCATCCCCCCCCCGATTTTTGGAGGCTGATCAGCCGCCAGAGCATCCATTCCCTCGGGCGGCTGGGAAGCAACTGTGGGTGAGAGACTGTCTGCCGGTTGTGTGGTCGGGACTGAGCCCATGCAGCAAGGCAAGGCAGCCAGTGCCCAGGGACGCAGCCCTGAGTGGCAGTTGCCACGGTGAATGGATTTTGCCACACATTTTTACCATATAAGATAAAGGCAGCCGACCACTACTCTTTTATATAATAGGGAAGGATTGTTTAACTTTTACCCTGCCCTCCCTGACGAAGCAGGTTCAGGGCGGTTTACATAAAACCAATAAAACAAGATACTTATCACAGTAAAAATACATAAAATATAATATAAGACCATTAATATATCAATGGTGGTACAGTTTAATAATGTGCATTCATGAACACGTTCAGCAATGTATACCATTCTAGGTAGTTTCTAGCTCTAGGTTGGTACAGGGCTTAGCTGATAAAGTGCAGCTCCTATCAAAATGCCTGCCTGAAAAGCTCCATTTTCATGGCCCTGCAGAACTGTGAGAGGTTCCACAGGGCCTTGATCTTGCCAAGGAGTTCGTTCCAGCAGGTCGGAGCTGCCAAAGAAAATGCCCTGGTCTTGGTCGATGTCAGCCTAGCGTCCTTCGGGCCAGGGAGGGCCAAGTGATCCTGATCTCTGGGCTCTCTACTACTAGCTTCAGTCCATAAATATCCACCACCTCCCATCAATCCACCTTTATGTATGTATCAGCCACTCACACCTATGCTTACAGTAGCCAACTCTGGAATGCCCCCATGCACAGCAGCACTGAGTCCATCAAATTCATTCCCTTCCATACACAAGGACCAGACAGGGCCAGTGCCAGGCTTTTTGCACCCTAAGCAAGGCTAGCTACTTGTGCCTCCCCACTGCTAACCAATTTTCCAAAACAGATGAAATGTAGGAAAAATGAAAAGCACAAAACTTGAAATTGCTACTTTTTTAAAAAAAAAATTAAAAATTGCAAAAATAAGTAATACAACTATCTTTGATTTTCTTTCTCAAACAGAAAACAGTTTTAGCACACAAATCACAAATCCTTTTGAATAATCCTGTGAATTGTGATGCTAAAATTTAAGTCTCTTGAATGTTTCCATTTCAGGCACATCAAAATCTCATTTTGCATGCCTTTTCCTTTGCAAATTTTGTCACTAATTCCTTCAGGTCCAGTACTGATGCTTCAGTGTGTTTATTAATTTAGCTTGCCATCTCTCAGCCACCTGTGGCTGAGGTAATCTACTGCCAGCCACAGTTGCTGAGTCCCACTGTTGACTTGTGAGTAGGGCATTCATACAGCTTTAGGGGAAAGTGTGGGAACAGTTGCAAAGTTCTTAGTGCAGAGATGTATTTTTTCCCAGTTGGACTCAAGGGTGAAATTTGAAAGCAAGCGAGAGAGTGGGAAGGGAGTGAGGAGCCCATAATGGGGCCAGCAGGGAGTCCAGAGAGGGCGGGGGCTGCAGCTGGCAAGGGCTGGGCTCCAAACCACCCCCCACCCTCAGCTTGGCATTTGCCAACCAGATTCTCCTGCCTCTTCAACCTCTGCACGAAAAGACAGTCAGACGGAGCTCTTGAACTGTAAGCAGGGCTGCTTTGGGAGCCCTCTGGAGGGAGGCTGAGCCTTGGAGCCAACACCAGAGTAAGGGCAGAGGAGAAGGAGGAGGAGGGCCACTGCGTGACAGTGTTGGACTGGATGGGCCATTGGCCTAATCCAACATTGGCTTCTCTTATGTTTTTTATGAGGGAGAAGAGGCACCTGGTACCCTCCCAGCAGACTCTCCAAAGCCAAGCCGCCTGCCCCTGGCCCATGAGGAAGAGAGGGAGACCACCCCCCCCACAAACACACTCCATAGGCTCCTATACAACAGAGAATCTGGTCCCTCCCTGGGGCCCCCACTTGGCTGCTCTTTGGGTGGGGACCAAGAACGGTGGGTTTCCTCCACTTCCCTCTGCAGGCATTGAGTGGAGAGGCGAGAGGAAGAATCCCACTTTGCAGATAACTCCCTAATGGAAGAGGATTCTGAGCTCCCAACTTCTTGCTCCCCCACCAAGAAAGCCCTGACCTCCCCCCAAAAAATAAACCAAGTACTTCCAGCCTCCCTGCTAATTCATTCCCTCTCATGTCCTCCCTCTGGTGTCACAAACATGCACTGGCCTTGCCAGATAGCCCCACCCCAACCCCCACCGTCAGTTCTGTGCTCCTCTGATGTCTGCGCTCTAGGCAGTCGCCTAGGTTGGCCTAATGGCAGCACTGGCTCTGGAACCAGATTCCACCCGCCCACTCTCTCACTATCAATGCAAATGCATCCATATAAAAGCATTCTCCAGACATCATGCAACCATTCACAAAAATACAGACATTCACAAATATCTGCTATATGTACCGTAAACAGGCTGGCTCCTCCACTTCCATGCACTGGCATCCTACAGGCTCTCCCACCACCTTCAGCTGGCCAAAATCATCCATCATCTGTCTACTTGCATCCACTGGTTTTAATCCTTGAAGACCCACCAGCTCCCATCTATCCACCATGCCAGCTTTGATTCCCATGCTCCTCTCTGTCTGGAGGAGAAACATAGATTCAGGATTAAGAGCCTGTCTAAGAGGCAGTCTTCACTCATTCCTCTGGGTTCAGACCCTGCAGTTTCTGAAATATATATATTTTAACTGAGGATAATATATTGTAAAATAAACTCAAGACACTCCTGCCTGAAATCAAGCAGGTGCCAACTCCTCTATGAAATGGAACAAAACATCCATGGTGTTTTCCGTTTACAATCCAAAGCAGATGAGATCCATGACTGAACTTCCAGCTGTTTTCTTTTAAAAAAAACAGGTGCATCAGACCAGGACCATAGCATACAGGCAAAGAGACTATAAGCTTTCCTCCCTTTGCACTACTTTCCTGAGCTGAAACAGCCCTACAGAATGGCTCTCTGACCCCATTTCATAAATGTATAGAAAGTACTCTCTTCTATCCCTAACTCTCTTCCTGCTGCATTGTTTCGGTTCCCTTCTTAAAAGGGAATTAGGAAATGAAGCAGGAAGTCTAGACAATGGAGAAGAATGTAGAAATGTCTATGAAGTCTTTATGTTAACATCTAAACCTATACACTTGTTTAGACTGCTAAAACTGATTTTAATAGTAAGTCTGTTCTACATGTTTTTCTTAGCAAATCATTTCTTTCTAAAGAAATCAGATAAGAATATCTTGCTAACTTCTAACATGTACCCACATATCAGGGGAAATTCAGGAAGCAGTTTGTCATTAAAGTGGAATTTCGCAACAAGCTTGAACAAAGCAGACACTGCACATTTAGAGGCACAGTTCCAAAGAAACTTCTGGGTGTGGTGTGGAGGCAGCAGAAAAGGGAGTAGAAATAGGTAGTGTGAAGCAAAGCATCCCTGGTTCCCTCCCTCAAGGGGTAATGTGAATGGCAATGGGCTTGTTCCATCCTGCAAGTGTTCCTAAATGATCTCTCAGGCTACGTAGCCCTTATCATCTTCAAAGCCAGAGCCTGAAAAGTGGTAATGAGCTTCTCATGAGAACCTGCAGACCACAGGATGGGAGGGAGGAGGTCAGGAGTGATGAGGTAATTGCCGCAAGTCTTGCAAAAACAACTCATTGCCCTTGCCTGATAAATGCACCCTGTCCACCCTATACAGGTCCTGGAACTCAACCACGGCCACACAACTCGGAAAATCTACAGCAACTAATGAACTCTGGCCGTGAAAGCCTTCGACAACTAGTTTTTCTACCTCTCTATATGGAAGCTCCCCTCAGTCACCATGGCTAATAGCCACCAGGATCACAACAAATTAGGGTTGCCCAGTCTCCTGACTGTTGGCAGACGATGGGGGTATAGTCTGTCACCATAAAGAGCAATGCATTCCTTCCTATAGCCCCAACCCAGCCTCCATGGCCTTTCTCATCTGGTAGTTGGCCTTATGCCTGGCACGGTTGATACACCGGGGGTCCCCCAAGTTCTGCCAGACCTGGTGGGGCAGAATAGGCGACCAGAATATTTGCACACTGGGCCACCTTGCTCTTATCATCGCAAGGTCAGCCTCAGCTTGTAAAACAAGGGCCTTGTCCTTCATTAGGTCCAGGTCGTTATCCCCCAGGTGTACCACCAAAACACGTAAAGGAGGTTCCTACCTCTCTTTGAATAACAAGGGAAAGAGTGCAGGCCATCTCATGCTCCTCCTTCCCATCCATTCGACAACAGCCCACTCACTAAGGCCCAGTTGAGAACTGATGGGTGTCCTCCTGGCCCGGTGAACGGCCCAAAAGACCATGCTGTGGCCACAGATGGTGACTCTTAATCTCGCCCCACGGCCTGCAGCACCTGAAAGAAGAACCCCATTAATAACCTAAACATAACATTAAACTTTGCAATCCCACACTTATGCCTTGTAGCACCATGATTTCCAGTGACCTATCTGCTGAATCTCGCTAGTGGAAAACCCCATGGCTGCAGCCATGGATGCTGCCTCAATCAGGAAGGAGTGGGTTCCAAAGCGGAACCCACCTAATCTCAACTGAGCAAGCGCTTTCTGTGTTAGTGCCCAAAACTGAAATTTAGTGAGGGGAGAGCTGTCCCTATGCCGGAACAGATTGCCCATGTCCTCACCCCACATGGCTAAATATTGCCATAAAGCCAGCACAGGGCATAACTCAGCCTTGGAACAGCAGCCCTGCTCAATAACAGCACTCTTGCCCAGTTGGTCGGTCTTTGACCACCTCAGCATGATCCTGACTTTAGACTCTAGCATGTGAATGTCCTGCTGGTCAAGTGCTAGGCCAGATGTATCCTGGCAAGAGCCAGTCACTAGTTCACTGATCTGCAGCACCCCAAAGAAGGCGACCAATGACACTGCATGGCAGTGTGGCCCCCATCAATGTGAAGTGTGTGCCACTGAGCCTTGAGCTCCCTTAGCACTGCTGGGTCAAAGCTTCCTGGGTGTCTGTGACCTTGCCCTCCTCCTGTGACCAGCCTTCAAGCATCTTCCTTATACAGAAGTCATCTGGCATAGGCGAGAGATGACAGCTTGCCCCAATGGAATGTGCTGACAGGCCCTTACCTCTCAGTGATACACTAAACTGCATCAAATGGGACACTGGTATGGGCCAAAATTGTCTCAGACCTGCATCCTCCCTAAAGGACAGGAACTGCTTACCTGCCCTCTCAGAGGCTCTCCGGGTGGAAGGGAAAAGAACTAAGCTTATCATCCTGTTGGCCTCAGCCCGCCAATCTGCCACACCTCTGCTGGCATCTGAACCGGGAACTGGTCAGCTTCTGGAGCCAGCCCGCAGAATTTCTCCATCTGTTTTCGGGAGAGAGCATCAGCTACCCTGTTACTGACCCCCGGGACGTGCCTGGCCTTGAACAATATATTGTTCTGCAAGTAGTGGCACATGAAGGCTCTGACCAGGGCCATGACCCTAGGAGACTTGGATGTCAGTGAGTTAATCACATGTACAGTGGACAGATTGTTGCACCAGAAGTGGATTGTATGATTGGCGAACTAAGTAGACGAAATCTACACTCCTACGACAATCGGGGGGAAATCCAGGAAGGTGAGGTCTTTGACTCACCCTGACCGAAACCATTCCCCAGGCCAGTCCTCAGCACACCAGTGTCCATGGAAATAGACTCCAAAGCCAGAGGAGCTTGCAGCATCAGATGTAACCTGCAGCTCAGCTTCATCAAGAAGGACTTCCTGCCAGAAAGACACCCCATTGTATGAATTCAAAAATTCCTTCCATACAAGGAGTTCTTCCTTTATAGCCCGGGTGACTAGGGGTATGCAAAAAAAAAAAAAATCGGCCTGATTGGTTCAGCCAAATTGGGCTGAATCTGATTTGGCTGGCCGAATGGCCCCCCAATGCCACTTTCGGCCATTTAAGCCAATTTGGGGCTCATTCAGCCAGCCAAATCAGATTTGGCCAGGGATGCCCGGGTCGGCTTGCCCAGGCACCCTACAGCTGTGTGGAGCCTGGGCAAGCCAATGGAAGGCTCCCTGCAATTAAGAGGCATGCCACCTCTGTAGCACAACTGGAGGTTTAAAGATTAAATCCCCCCAGTCGCGCTACAAAGGTGGCATACTCCTTTCACTGGGAGAGGGCGGGTTAGGGTTGCCCACCCAAGCAGGCGAGCCAAGGAAGGCTTCTAGGGCCCCCCCAACCTCTCCTGGCTCTCCTGCCTTGGCAGGCAAGCCAGGAAGGGCTGGGGAAAGAGCAGAGAGCCATTTCCATGCTTTCCCTGGGGCTGGGGCCACTTTTCAGGCCGTGGCCAAACTGTTGCCGAATTTCAGTGGCAGTTTTCAGCCGCAGACCAAATCAGATTAGAGAATCTGATTCAGCCCGTGGCTGCCCTAAAGGGAACCAAATGACCCTTTTTTGGGTGTGCATTCAGTTTGGACGAACCAAATGCACATCTTTACTGGTGACCCTAGTCCTATGGTATGGGAGGTACAAGCCCTTCATGGACTCACATAGTCTCCTAACAAATGCCCTGCCAGGTGCCACAACTTTGGATGCAAAGTTGATGTGGCCAACCAACTGTTGCAACTCCAGCAAAGTAATCTTTTTCTTTGTTCTGGCCATGTCAATTAATGTCTGCAGTGTACATAATGTATCAGCCAGTAATCGACATAGCTGCCCTACTGAGTCAATCTCTATCCCCAGGAAAGTTAGAATGGGAGTAGGGCCTTCTATTTTTTCCTGGGCAAGAGGAACTCCCAGCTCCTCCACCAGGTCCATGAAGCTGTTCAATAAAAATTCACATTGCCCTGTATCTTTCCTTCCTACTAACAGGAAGTCATCAAGATAATGGGCAGTGCCGTATAGTCCTGTCCTGTAACATAAGGCCCATTCTAAAAACGAACTGAACCTCTCAAAAGCAGTACAGGACACAGAGCACCCCATGGGAAAGGCTCTATCCATGTAAAATTTTCCCTCAAAACCAAAACCTAGCAACTCAAAATCAATGCCATAGACTTCACCCTCCTAACCAGCCATTCCCTCCTGGGGAACGACTGTTGCCAATCTCCAGGTGAGGGGTGGAGAACACTCAGAATTACAAGTGATCTCTGGGAGGGAGGGGGAGGAGATGGAAAGCTGAAATCAGGGGCAGATAATGGCAGGTTGATGCTTGGCTGGGAAGGAGATAGGGTTGCCAACTCCAGGTTAGGAAATTCCTGGAAATTTGAGAAGTGGAGCCTGGAGAGGGTGAGGTTTGAGGATGGGTGCGACCTTAGACAGGTACAATGCCATAGACTCCATAGAAGAAGAGAAGAGATTGGATTTATACCCCGCCCTTCACTTCTCAAAGGTGTCTCAGAGTGGCTTATAAACTCTCTTCCCTTCCCCTCCCCATAACAGACACCCTGTGAGGTAGGTGGGGCTGAGATAGCTCTTGACAGAAACTGCTCTTTTTCAAGAACAGCTCTTATCACAACTACAGCTTGCCCAAGGTCATCCAGCCAGGTAAAAGTGGAGGAATGGGGAATCAAACCCAGTTCTCCCAGATTAGAGTCCGTACACATAACCACTACTCCAAACTGGCTCACAATCTGACTTCAGTGTTGCCCATCAATCTGACTTCAATGTTGCCCATCTGGTGATGTCCATGTGTAGAGTTGCCTCTTAGGTTGTTGGAAAAGGGTGTTCGCTATGACTAGCATGTTCTCTTGGCAAAACTCTGTTAGCCTTTGCCTTGCTTCTTTTTGTTCTCCAAGGCCAAACTTGTCTGTTATTCCAGTTACCTTTTGACTTCCTACTTTGGCATTCCAGTCCCCTATAATGATGAGGACATCTTTTTTTTGTGTGTGTTAGTTCTATCAGGTGTTGTAGGTCTTCATAGAAATAGTCCACTTCAGCCTCTTCTGCATCAGTGGCTGGGGCATAGACTTGGATTACTGTGATGTTGAGTAGTTTGCCTTGGAATTGGACTGTGATCATTCTGTCATATTTGAGATTGTATCCCAATACTGCCTTTCACACTCTCTTGTTGACTATAAAGGCCACACCTTTTTTTCTACGGGATTCTTGCCCACAGTAGTAGATATAATGGTCTTCTGAGTTAAATTCGCCCATTCCTGTCCACTTTAGTTCACTGATTCCCAAGATGTCAATGTTCAGTCTTGCCATCTCATTTTTTTACCATGTCAAGATTACCTTGATTCATAGATCTTACGTTCCAGGTTCCTATGCAGTATTGTTCTTTGCAGCATCGGACTTCCCTTTCACCATCAGACACATCCACAACGGAGCGTCCTTTCAGCTTTGGCTCAGCTGCTTCACTCTTTCTGGGGTTACTTGTACTTGCCCTCTGCTCTTCCCCAGTAGCATATTGGACACCTTCCAACCTGAGGGGCTTATCTTCCGGCATCATATGCTTTTGCGTTTCGTTACTGTCCATGGGGTTTTCTTGGCAAAGATACTGGAGTGGGTTGCCATTTCCTTCTCCAGTGGATCACGCTTCGTCTGAGTTCTCTGCTGTGGCCTGTCCATCCTCGCTGGCCCTCAATGGCATAGCCCACAACCTCATCGAATCACACAAGCCCCCTTGCCACATCAAGGCAGTGATCCACGAGGGAGAACAATAATATTACAAAACCATTTAAACAGTTATAATAATAAATAATTAAAATAAATAAATAATAATTAAATAAATAATAAATAATCAAAACAATTAAAAGCAGGTAACACAATCTCTCCTATATTATAAAGCTGTGTTGGTGGTGGCACATTGCTGAACATTCCACATGGCGCCCACAGCCTTTGGCCCCGTGATCTGTCATTCAGAAGCTGTCCTTATCCACTGGCTGCATTGCCTGAGTCTCACTTCCAATATTCTAAACAGTTTGCTTTTCCTCTCCCTCCAATAGTCAGTCAGAACACAGAGGTCATTTGCATATGCTGCCTGATTGGCCTTTGCCTGTAACATTCTAAACAGTTTGTTGTTGCTGTTGGGAGTCCTGAGGTAAAATACATATCCCAATCTCCCTGTGGGGCCAGGAGATCTCACACAAATCACCATGTTCCCCAGCCACAGCACTTCTTTCCCCCTCCAGAAAATTTCCCAGCTATTACAACTGATGTCCAGATGACCAAGATCAGTTCTCCTGTAGACAATGGCTGCTTTGGGCAGTGGACTCTATGGCATTATAGCCTGTTGAGGTCCCTCCCCTCCCCAGGCTCTACCCCTCAAATCTACAGGTATTTCCCAACCCAGAGTTGGCAATGCTGTAACTGGCTATGGAACCAGTTTCCAGACCCTTGGAACCCAGAAAACATGGCATAGGAGGAGGTGCTTTTCTATCTTAGCTGCCACTGCATAGCCCCAAATTAACATAAGCCAACCTCCAGACAGCACCTGAAGATCTCCAGCTATTACAACTGATGTCTAGATGACCAAGATCAGTTCTCCTGGAGACAATGGTTGCTTTGGCCAGTGGACTCTGGCATTATACCTTGCTGAAGTCCCTCCACCCCGAACCCTGCCCTCCCCAGGCTCTACCCCTCAAATCTACAGGTCTGGCCCTCCCCTTAGTATTGACAGCCTCCAGGCAGCACCTGGAGATCTCCAAGATCAGTTCTCCTGGAGAAAATGGCTGCTTTGGGGAATGGACTCTATGGAATTATACCCTGCTGAGGTCCCTTCCACACCCCAAACCTTGCCCTCCCCAGGCTCTACCCCCAAATCTACAGGTATTTCCCAACCCAGAGTAGGTAACCCTGTAACTGGCTATGGAACTGCTTTCCAGACCCTAGGAACCCAGAAGACATGGCATACTGCTTTTCTACCTTAGCTGTCACTGCATAGCCCCAAATCAACCCCAAATCAGCCCCAAGTCAGGGGTGGAGGGAACCATGCCTGTTACCATGAGGCTGTCCTCCCATACTACCCACTTGGGGCAGCAAAATGACTTGAGACAGCCCTGCCTTATAACTAAGCAGAAAGAAATAAACATGGCTTGCCTCCCTCTCTTTTTCCCTTTCTTCTGCCGCCCCACCAGCCACAGCCAGGACACTCACCTGGATCTTCCTTCTAGAGCTCATTATATTTCTTCCCACAACGGGTCTTACTCCTAGTAACACAATACATTAGGAAAGTACAGCAAACGGACATGAAATTAGGACAGACTTTTGCCAACTATTAGTTTATTGGCAACCAGGGCTATTTTGGGGCAGGAACGCACAGGAACCTCATATATATTGGCTTCTAATTTAATTTATTCTAGTAGGCTCAACCTTTTCTGCTACTGTGCAACTCATTTCACCAAGGGAATTTCTGGATCATTAACTTCCTTCAGACGTGATGAAGATTATTTTTGAAACGGGATTGTTAACCAGCTGCCTGTATTTATGTATATTATTTATGTTTCTTGGATATTGTTCTTGTTCACTTTAATGCATTATTCTAGAATTTGTGCAGCATCTGTAAATCACACAAAGCAGAGGTTTCAAAGAATTGGAAAGTCATTTTTACTGGAAAGTCATTTAACTGGAGAGTCATTTTTACTGCTGTTTTAAAGAATTAAAAGGAGTCATTTTCACTAATTGGCTCAACAGCCTGTTCACACGGTGTTCTTGTTATTGTTTGTGCATATCTTCACACGTTGGTCCTCTGTTTTGGTTAACCTCCAGGTGGTGGCTGGAGATCTCCTGGGACTACAATTGTTCTTCAGGTGACAGAGATAAGTTCACCTGGAGAAAATGGCTGCTTTGGAAGGTGAACTCTATACCAGTAAAGTCCCTCCCTAAACCCCAACCTAGATCTGGCAACCTTCTCACCTTGACACAGAGAGTACTCTGTCTTTCTGTGTTATACCTCTGAGGATGCCAGTCACAGCTACTGGCAAAACGTCAGGTCCTACAATGCCACGACCATGGCCAGACAACCCAGAAAATCTACAGCAACTAATGAACTTTGGCCATGATAGCCTTCGACAACATAGGGAGGACTCAGTGCGGTCAATCCCAGCAACAACCACTAGCAACTTGATGCCTTGAGAGTTCCATGACTCATCCAGGTTCAGCTGTTCACTACTGATCAACAGCAGCAATTTCATGAAAGCCACTGTGGTGTAGTAGTGAGAGTGTCAGACTATGATCTATGGGACTTAGATTTGAATCCCAGCTCTGCCAATGAATTTCACTGGGTGACCTTGGGCCACTCACTGTGTAACGGCCTGTCCCAGCCTAGTGGCCAGAACCGTCCAGTTTTCTTTCTTTTTCTTTCTTTCTTTCTTTCTTTCTTTCTTTCTTTCTTTCTTTCTTTCTTTCTTTCTTTCTTTCGCCCCCCGAAGGGGATTTTTTATTGCTTTTTCTATTTACTACAGAACTACAACAGAAAATTCCAGGGAGGGGAACTACAATCTACAGGAGAAAGAAAAGATAACCTCTAAAAACCCAAGAGTCGGTGATCATACAATTGATTTAGGTACAAATCTACCTCTTAAATGTGAATTGACTTTCACTGAAAATAATCATCTCACTAAAATGTTATTCACTTTTCACTTGCTAGTACAGCTGCAGTTACATAAAGAGTTGCCTTCTACTGATATAATTCTTTCTAAGATATTCCAGAGAACAATAACAATCTACTTTATCCCTCTTTTTCCCCTTAAATAATAGCTTGATTTGGGGGCAACTGCCCCCAATTTAGAGTCTGAGTCTGAGATCCAGTCTCTCCTTCTTCTTCGCTCTCCTTGGTGCCATCCGGAGTGCCTTCTCCCTCTCCTGGTGGATGACCATGTTGACGCAAAAATTCACAAGCCTTATCCGCTGAGTCAATCCTTTCTTTACTATTTGCATATTGAAAGATTAGTCCCTCGGGAACCAACCATCTATATGTGACATTCTGGCTTTGTAAAAATGTCACCAAGTATCTATATTTTCTCCTCTTTCTTCTTATCTCAAATGGAATGTCCTTCATAACTTTAATTTCCTTGTCTCTCCACTTCAAAGTAGTCCCATTGGTCACTTTCAAGAGTTGATCTCTTACTCTCCTTCAGGAGAATCTAACAGATATTTCCCCCGGCAGATTGTTCTTTCTATTGTATTCTGAGTATGATCGAAAGACTGTATCTATTTCACTTTGAAATTGATTCAATGCCATATCCACCAGGGGGGCCAACAGGTCGCCGACAATTTGTCTCAGATTCTCCCCTTTCTCTTCTTTAATCCCTTGAAGTCTCAAGATGTAGCTTGCTCTTTCCATTTGCAGCTGTAGTACATGAGACTCTTCAATTTGGCACTTTTTCTCAAGCGCCTGCAGCTTTTTATTCATTTTTTTCGAGTTGGAACCAATCTCTTTAAGTTCCTGCTCTGCTTTTTCAATTTTCTTTGCGTTAGCTGTTGTCTGTCCTTGTTGTGCATCAAGCAATTTTCTCCAGCAGAGGGCAAAGTGCCTTCACCAGCAGCCTTTGGAGTTCTGCAGTTTGGTCCTGCCTAGGCACCACACTTAGAGGGCTGGAACTTCCAGAAGAAGGTTTAGCTTTCGGTATCTTGTCTTTCGTGTCTTTCAGCGGTGCCATGTTTGGGGATTGTTTACAGTTAGCAAAAGTTCATCAAAATCTCTGGAAGTTCTTAATCCAGCCGGTAAGCTCCCGCAAACTTTTTATTCCACTTCCTCTGCTTTCCCTTGCCGCCCCTTTTTTCAGCTTTCAAATTGCTTGCAAGCAGTCCTTATCGGGTGGAAGTCCCCTCCCCTCTCATTTTCACTAGGGGGGATGCAGATGCGTGGGTGTTTCTTGCTTAAACTCGACTCACACTTTCAGTGGTTGTCTCTCCGCATTATGCTTTCTTGATCACCATGCGCTTGCTCCGCTTTGCTAATCTTGTTCCCATTCGGGATGCTCTATGGTGGGCCCGTGGGGCAAGGAGAAGCCCCCCCTTCTCCAGCTTGGTACGCCGGGGGGGCCCTCTAGCGCCCCTTGGCTGGGAGTCCCACCCTGGGACTCCTGGGGTGACACAAACATTCGCGCCCCCACCCAGCCACAGACGCTGGCAGACTTCTCCCAGACCCCTGGGAGAAGATGACTGCCATGGCAATCGCCAAGACCGGAAGTGAGTTCTCAAACCCTCCAGTTTTCTGTAACAGAATTAGGGCTTGTTACACCTGTGTGACTTTAATTTCTATAGTAATTAGCTTCTATAGTTGAACCTGTGGTTCTGTTTCCCAGGAGGCTTCAGGACTCCGATAAGTGCTGTGGCCGTTGGGTACAGATGACCCTGTATATGACTTTTGCCTTTGGGGAATGTTTATACATTGCAGAAGTCAGGAGTCGCTATCAAATTCTAAATAGAGTATCTGTAACTAGCTTCCTTGACTCTCTGAGGTCCCGATCAGACGGGTCTTTAAAGATTTAAAGGGAACAATCAGACAGTGACATCTGGGAAAAGTGCTGCTTCTGTGATCAGCCTGTTCAGCTCCACCACAGAACCGTACTTTAAAGATACCGATGAAAGTCTGGGGCTAATGATAGCTAATGGGCCAATGGCAGACTTTCCCCTGTCTGATCATTCCAGCGTGCAATCCTCCTGTCAACATGGTCTGACTCCAGACCATCCTGAATGGCCACCATTTAAAAAAAATATTGATGGTTCCAGTTTTGGGCAGTATGCTACTTGGACATGTCCCATCGACCTCCTGATGGAGACATGCCAAGATGTGGCAATCAGGAGGGGTCTTGGCTGATTCCAGACCCCTCCAGAGTCTCTGTAGGAGGCTCCCAGCTTGAGGAGCTGGGACGAGCCCCACCCAAGGAAACAGCTTAGGGATCGAGGCTTGCCCATCCCTGAGAGGTCCTGACACCATGGAGTCATCATGGTGACTAGAGCTGACCCCTGGATAAGCAGACAAGAGAATAACCAAAATTAACACCTGTAGTGAATAAACTCGGCTAAACAGTGAGGCAAGCAAACTTCTGTCTAAATGATTAAGTTTCTGACTGTTGGATCGACCTGAGAAGGAGTGGCGGGTGGGGAAGGGTTGGAGATCCACCCCCCTGAAACAGAGCGGTCCCTAAGCAGCATAGAAAAGAGAAAAAAAACAAAACTAACCATATGAGACTTTAATTGAGCTTGAAAGGTGCAATTTAATCCAAGACACGTTGAAATCAGAGAAATTTGACTTTAAATCTAAAAACTTTCTTCTTGTGTAAACAATGGCTAGTGGAGGGAGGAGAATGGCGACAGAAAAGAAACCTCTAACAGGAAATACTATACCAATGACTCCCACCTAGCCACAAGAAGTGGCTGCAGACTTTCCCAATATGCTGACTTCAGCATTGCACCCTCTGCTGGAGCAGATGACAAATATCAACAGTAAGCTGGACTCTGTTCAAAAACAGCTTGTGCAAATGGATAAGAGAGCTGATAAGACAGATAGAAAGATCAAGACATTTGAAACAAGGACTAAAGACACTGAGCAAAAGTTGGAAGAAGTGAAGAAGAAAGAAATATGGATAAAAGACAACTACTGCAACTTCAACTGGAAAAATCAATGCATGTTCTACATTTTCAAGGAGTCCCTGAACATAATTTTAAGTGAACCACTAGCATCAATTTCGGATCTTAAACAAAGTGACCTGCAAAATGACATGGATTTGGTTTATCATACGTCTTCTGACTTTATTTAAAAAAAAAAAAGCTACCTGGTGAAATATATGTGAAATTCTAAAAAAGTAAAATAGGGAGATAAAAGCACTTAGCATCTTGGAGTAAAAGTACCAGCGTCTGCCCTCCTCTGAGTCTGCGCAGTGCACACCCCAACTTGCAGTTAGCAATGCAAATAAATTGCTCCCCTTGAATTTTTGTACTTATCGGTCCTCCATACCCCACATTTGCATTTGCTAGATGCAATACTGTTCCATCGGCTGTTACTTATGGTAGATATAAAGAGGTTCTATATTTAGCTAGACACTGTGCGTGTAATCAAAATCAAGTTGACTCGGTCTTCCATATTCTCCTACACTGTCCCCAATACAATGAGATATATCTTACTCTTTTAGATCCAATTTTATTTAATATGATAGGCTGCCCAGATGCTTTAAAGATGCGCCATCTCCTGAATGATTTGTCACCCGAAATAACTGAAAATGTAGCCTCATTTTTAAGTTTGGTAATCAATGATTGATTCATTTCTCCTTGTTACCTCTTTATCTGCTTTTGTTTCCTCCTGTAACCTAACATATGCCAACAAAGTTTTGTGTATGTGTATGTGTATGTGAAATTCTCCAAGAGAACTACTAGAGAGAATGTTTTGAAAGCCACATTGGAGAAAACATTAAAAGTCAAAGACGAAGAAATTAAAATTCTAAAAGACATCCTATTTGAGATCCGGAAACGAAGACGACAATATAAAGACTTAATTCTTTTCCTTCAAAACAAATCAATCTCTTACAGATGGAGCTTTCCAGAGGGACTTGTTTTCAACTTTAATGATAAGAAATTAAAATTGACTCTGTCCAAAAGGCCAAAAGCTTTTTGAAACAACAGCTAAGCTCAAATAAAGATGATAAAATGACTATGGATGACAGGGAGGAACCTAGCAATGGAGAAATGGACAACACCTCAAGCGCCTTTAGCAGTACAACCAAAACTTCAAAGTCTGAGAAAGGAGCAGCAGCACCCAAGATATTAAAAACGAAGAAGAAGCACAAAAGATAAACGCAATATAAAGGATTATAAAACACTTGAACCTAGTGTAACTAAATTTCATTTTACAGAAGTTTGAATTCTTTTTTCTTATTTCCACTGCAGGAGTGATATATATAACTGTAATATCATGTGTGAACCTTGTCTTATATTTTAGCTGTAGTGCATTCCCCCTGTCCCCCTCCCTATAGGACATAGTATTATAAAACCAATAAATTTTTTTTTTTAAAAATAGTGATATGCGCATAAACGTGTAAATGCATGGCAGCCACAGAGCTCTGCTCAAACGTTCCAGACAAATTCATATTTCTGAATGGCCCATGAAATTTGTGAACTGTGTTAATTGAAATGATATCTAGAGGGAGGTAGAGTTGGTGGTGCTTTAACCATTCAATTCTGTGCATGTGTGGAAAAACAAGTACATGTTGAGGTGCAGATGTGCATGTGCAAACAGAATTTTTTTAAAAACCTGACTGCATGGCTGCTTCAGGTGGACGCTGTCTAGACAATCCACCACGGAGTACACATGGGGTAAGGGGAGCTGTCTGGTCGTGCAACACTGGATTAAAAAAGATCTGGATCAAATTAGAGCCGGGCAAATGGTGGGATTACTTCTTTCTTGACCTGCTCATGCATAATCTTATGAACCTCGATCATGCTCCAAGCTAAAAAGCCCCAAGTGCTTTAACCGTTCTTCATAGGGAAAGTATTCCAACCCTTTTATCATTACAGTTGCCCTTTTCTGCACTTTTTCCAATGCTACAATATCTTTTTTGAGGTGTGGTGACCAGAACTGTACACAGTACAAATGAGGTTGCACCATTGATTTATACAGGGGCATTATTATACTGGCTGTTTTGCTTTCAATTCCCTTACTAATAATCCTTAGCATAGCACTGGCCAGGGGTCTTTTCGTAGAAAAGCAGCTGAAGGAGCTCATTAGCATATGGTATGCTAATGAGCTATTAGGCTATTAGCATATGCCACGCCCCCTGACATCATCGGAAGTGATGTCAGAAGGGGAAGCAAAAGGGGGGGAGGCATCTTCAAAAGCCTCCCCTTCCCTTCCCCAGCTGGTCTGGGTGGGGGAGCTAAGAGAGAAGGGGTTTAAAGTTGAAACTCCTTCTCATGAGAGTTGGGCCACAGAAGGAGGAAAGAGGGAAGGAAAGAGAGAGAGTAGAGAGAAGGAAAGAAGGAAGGAAAGAGGGAAAGAAAGAGAAGGAAAGAAGGAGGGAAAGAAAGAGAGGGAAGAAGGAGGGAAACAGGGAAAGGAGGAAAAAAGAGAAGAGAAGAAGGTGGGAAAAAAGAAAGAAAGAGAGAGAGAAGAGAAGAAGGATGGAAAGAGGAAAAATAGAGAAGGAAAGGAGAGAATGAAAAAAATTTGGCGGCAATTCGGCCCCATTATATCCTATGGGCCATTGAAGTAAATGGTGAAAACATAGGGTATATTCTGGGGGCTGGAGGGGAGGGGTTTGAGGGAGAGGCTCCAAACTCACAGGGTAGCTGAAGGAGCCTCTCTTCAAGATACCCACCAAGTTTCAAGAACATTGGACCAGGGGGTCCAATTCTACGGGCCCCCAAACAGGTTGCTCCTATTCCCTCCATTGTTCTCTATAGTGGGAAAAAAGGTTACTTTTTTCCCACCATAGAGAACAATGGAGGGAATAGGGGCGACCTGTTTAGGGGCCCATAGAATTGGACCTCCTGATCCAATGTTCTTGAAACATGGTAGGTATCTTGGGGAGAGGCTCCAACAGCTACCTTGTGAGCTCCCTCAAATCCCCTCCTCCAGCCCCCAGAATATACCCTATGTTTTCACCATTGACTTCTATGGCCCATAGGATATAATGGAGCTGAAATTGACATTTGGCTGCCTGAAAGACTCCCCGGGACGCCGGCCGGGGGCGGGGCTTGGCTCCTGAGCTCCCGGAGCTGTGCTCCGGTGCGCTCCGCCCCCAAAAGACCCCTGGCACTGGCCTTTCTTATTGTGGTTGCACACTGTTTCGACGTTTTCAGTGAGTTATCTATGATGACTCCAAGATCTTTCTCTTGGTCAGTCTCTGCCAGTTCGGACCCCATCAATGTGTATTTATAATTAGGATTTTTGGCTCCAATGTGCATCACTTTGCACCTGGCCACATTGAAACCCATTTGCCATATTGATGCCCATTCGTCCATCCTCGACAGATCCTTTTGGAGTGCCTCAAAATCCTCCTTGGTTCTCACCATCCTGAACAACTTCATGTCACCTGCAAATTTAGCCACTTCGCTGCTTACTCCCAACTCCAAATCATTAATAAACAAGTTAAAAAGCAGCAGATCCAGTACTGATCCCTGCGGTACTCCACTGCTTACCACCCTCCACTGAGAAAACTTCCCATTTATACTCACTCTCTGTTTCCTATTAATTAGCCAGTTTTGATCCACAAGAGGACTTGTCCTTTTATCCCCTGACTATTGAGCTTGCTTAGGAGCCTTTGATGAGGAACTTTATCAAAAGCATTCTGGAAGTCAAGGTAAACAAAATCTTGTTCACATGTTTGTTCACTCCCTCAAAGAACACTAACAGGTTAGTAAGACAAGATCTTCCCTTAAAGAACCCATGCTGAGTCTGCCTCAATAGTTTTTGTCCATCAATGTGCCTACTAATTCTTTCCTTTCAATTTCCACCAACTTACTTGGTATAGATGTCAGACTGACTGGCCTGTAATTTCCCGGCTCTCCTCTGGAACCCTTTTTAAAAATGGGAGTGACATTAGCTACCTTCCAGTCCTCAGGAATGGAGGCAGATTTTAATGGAAGATTACATATCTTTGTAAGGAGATCCACAAGTTCACATTTGAGTTCATTCAGAACTCATTGGGGTTGTGTTGAAATATTCTGTTGAATGTTGAAATGCTACAAAAGTGTTTTCTGACTTAAGATTGTGTAATAGGAGAAACTGAGTTTTGGTTTAGAACAACTGTCTCTCTTTGGCCGATTCTGCACAACCACTCATCATGGTGTCACCGCCCATTAAGATCCAGGGCAATTGACCAGTTCCCCACATGTTGCCCTGGATCGGCATTTGACCCGATTCAAAAGGTGGTTCCCCCGGATTTTCCGTATCCAACATTTTCACGATCTTTTTTTCTTATACAGGTTTGGAGTCGGGGCATTTCAGTGGGGAATTATTGAATCACGGCCGTCCCTGCTCCACCCCTTTAACGCCCCTCTGCCCTTTCCCCTCCCCTTCCTGCCTACATTCCAATTGGCCACCCCCTTTTTTTTATCTCCCCGCCTGTGTTGCGTTGCAACGCACTAATGACCCATAAGCAAATGGCGTTTAAGCGTACTTTTTCACACACACACCCTTGACGAGCATGTACTGCACTCATGTTCCTGTTTTCTCCTGTTTGCCTCCTTCCTTCCCCACAACTTCCCTCCCCGCATCCTCCAGCCCTCAGCGTGTGAAGGGTTTTTTTCCCCTTTAAATCCTCACTGGTGTTGCGTTGCAACATAACAACGGGCCAACGATGAGTGGTCAAATGCCCAATTTTCTTTAGCGATGTTTCTGTGGCCAGTTGCCATGTGTTTCAGCGTGGTGAATTAAAAGGTAACATGGATGAAGGGAATTGCATTTGGTGTAATTGAGGCATGGGTGCTAGAAGATCAACTCCATATGCATCCCTCCACCACCCGGTGGAAGGGTTTTTTCTGGGGTGTCGGGTGCTGCATTCAGAAGTATTAATAAGCAGCACTGTACTTTCCTTAACTCGCCATTCAATTACCCTTTAAATGCCCAAACTGAACAAGCTGTGGTGCAATTCCTTTTGCGCAGATGAGGTCTGTCCTGCATTCATGCGTTGCAATGCAGTACTGACCCATAATTTAATTGTGTGTTTCAGTTCCCCTTAAATGTCTGCAGGCACTTATCCAAGTCACCATTTTGCCATTTCCCTGTTTCGCAAGTACTGAACCACATCGGAACATGCAGTGATGGAGGCATGTAGGCGTGGACACATACCTGGGGTCACCTAGGGGGCTGTTCCTTTACTGCCACACATACAGCCAATCATAATGTGTTTCAGGTTTTGGGGTCACGAGGGATGACCTGGCCATGCACAGAGGGATCTTGGGTGAACGATCATTCGCCATTTTGCAGCATTCCTCTGCATCCTCCTGCCTTTTGCCCTGCTGGAATGTCTTCAAGCTTGAAGATGCAAGGAGTCCGGGGGGTATCATGGAGAGAGAAGGAAACGCTGAATCTTATAGCAATCAGGGCCCAGGATGACATACAGGAGACTCTTGCCTCCTGCCACAGAAATATTGATGTATTTGAGTGAATAGCTAGGGAAATGCATGCTTTGGGGCATAAACGATCTGCGTCGGAATGCAGGACCAAAACAAAGACTCTTCGCCAAGACTATAAGAGAGTGGTTGGCCATAACCAGAAATCTGGTGTATCACCAAGGTACTGCCAATTTTTCAAGCAGCTTGACCGCATCATGTGGAAGGACACTAGTGCCTGGCCACTCCAGATTAAACCAAGCCTGAAGGCTAGGTACATTAAACCAGCATTGATTAGGGAGACAGAACCAGCCCTGGGATCAGAGGAGATGTTCAGTTCAGATCCTGACTTGCTGACTATCAAGCATGAAGATCTACGAACATCAACTCCCATTGACAATCTCTGTAAATACTGTGGTGTTGGGGGGGGGATTGCTCATGAGCTCACATGTGGTGTGTCCATGCAGATGACCGATCCCCTGCATTTCACTTCTAGGCCACTGGGAAAGACTTCTCAATAGTCAGCCTCAGGACTTTGAAAGTGGAGGGGAAGAAGTGGAATCCAAGTCGCAAACAACCACTGGTGAGTGGGTGCATTGCAATGCAACATTGTCCCCGTTTAAATTCCCGTACACAGGAGTCCAATCGCAATTATACCACTCCACTACCTCTACCTAAAAAAACCAGGCAATTAACTATCATGATGGTCTCCTAGATACTCCTGCAAGTGGTTTTCAGTGTTGTTCCTTTAACACCACTGGGTGTTGGGATACGTACTTAAACTCCACTGGTGTCCCTCCCCCCCCAACATTTCATGTATATATATATGTACCAAATGGATTTCCTTTGCTTGATCCAGGATACTGAGCCTGCCCATTATCAATGTAAGACAATGGGGGGTCCCACCTAAAACCTGGTGCAGGGCTAGGAAGTGATTTGTCAGGTTTCCAACTTTTCCAGCATGGGAGGGTAATTTTGCTATTCTGTGTAAATGAACACATTTCTATCCCTGCCCAGAGAAAATGCCTGACTCCATTTGGCTGTGGGTCATTGATTAAACAACCTTGATTAGGTTATGACTGCTGCACTCACTAATTACTCCATACAGGGAGATGCACAGAGGAGGGAAGCCCCACTGAAGAGGATGTTTTGGAGCAACAGGATCCTGACCATGACAGGGCAGCCACACAGGATGAAGGTATGTTAATGGGCCACATCACATGCAGTGTTCTCCTCCATGCATCACAGTGCTCTCGCCTAGGGCTGTGTATGGCAGCTGAGTATCAGTTCGGTTAACTAACAGTTGATTTGACAGACATCTAGGACATTTTTGTTTGAATTTGGCTACGTAGCCCATCAACGCCATTCACAGCATGCAAGAAATCTGTAGGGTTTCCCCAAAATCCAAATTCCCAACCTATTGCAATTGCAGCCACTAATGCACCCCCGGTTACCCTTTAACAGTTTCGCACTAGGGAATCTTTTGGCCAGCCCTACCCGCGAACTCATACAAGTTCTGTTTCTGCAGTCATTGATGCAACTGACCACGTTGAATACTCCTTCTACGTGATGACAGCCAGTGTTCATGACTACTGAAGACTGAGCTGTCCTCCTCTGCAACATGCATCACTGCTGCATTAGGGCTGCCTCTTGATCCATGTGCCATGTGGATTTCTTCCTGTAGCTTCATTTAAGTGTCTTTGGCATCCGCATGTGTGCTGTGGTCTACTACTTAACGGAAAACATTGTATTCCTGCTAAATAATTACAGATGGGCTGGAGCAGAGACGATCTCCACAGAGTGCTGCAAAGCAGTCTGCAGAAAGCAGGCTCACTGAATTAAAGACTAGGCAATATCGTGTGGCCCTACTGAATGACATTGCTGAGAAGATGCTGGATCAGGGACGGTCTGACCAGAGGGAGGCAATTGAGCGCAATGATAGCTGGAAGGAAATGGAGGAGAGGAAATTTAAAGCCATGCTCGAGGAAGGCGAATGTGACAGGCAAGCAATGCAGGAAACTATCCAGATGAATGCCACCATAATGAAGTCTGCAGTGGATGCCCTCAATCGTCTTGGGGATATCCTCAAAGGTATGCAGGAAAGTACTGTGTCCACTCCACGTTCCATTAATAGTAGGAAAAGAGTGGCCAAAGCATCAGGAACACCCGGGAGTAATTCCACTGTAAGTGAGCCAGGTGCGAATGTTACTTGAGATAAGGACACAGGTACAAGTAGTCAAAGCCTCCTGTCCGTGGTGACTACCAGCACCCCTCAGTCAGGGAATGAGTGTAGGTCAAGTAAGCGTGCACGAACACCAAAGAAATTTTTCTTGTTTGATGACTAACAGTGTTCTTTGAAACTGTCTGTGGTAACGGCACATGTTATCTGCTAAGATTACTGCGTACCGACCTTGATACATGAAAACCTTCGTTGAATAAAGAAGCACTGTAAAGACCTTAACGGTAGATAAGCACAGTCTTCTTCTTCTTTTTTTATTAAACAATGCCAACACGTAACAGTGCAAAAAAAAGGGGGGAGGCTGACATTCCCCCATACTGCATGTGAAAACATGCAAGCACTATGAGTCCTCATCTCAGGGCACAGCTACACCATTTGCATCTCTCTCTGCAGCCTGTCCCACTCGGAGTGCCCGTATTTCCCTATCCATTTTTCTTTGTCTCCTTTCTACGGCCACCAGTGGTTCACCAAATGCCCTCACTAGGAAGAAAACAGAAGTACAATGAGTTTATCCTTTACTGATTGGCATGCATGCACTCTAGAACTGTTGCCTCAATAAGACTACATGGGCTCACATGTGGATAGGCAGTGTGTCTCCAAGCACTGGATTGCATCCAATGTGGTTTCTTGGTTTGCTGCTGCAGGGTCCCTGCCTCCACTGGCTGTTGCCATTGAGGGCCCCTTGCCACTGGAGTGTCCGGTCTCCCTCCACCACCAACATCTATTTGGAAAAAGGAATTTTGCTACCATCAGCAATGACCTAACTGTATTCATCTAGAGAACATGGTTATTTTGCAAGAGAAGTTTCCTGTTCATGACAGTTTACTGGCAGTTATCTTCCATGCCTCTACATGCCTTAAGTAATGCTGCAATTCATTTCTTAGTACCTGGCGCTGCACTTTCCACAGCTTGAGGACTGGTGCCTCCACCGAAGTCCTCCTCTTCTCCTTCTCCATGCGCCAATACATGTCCCCCTTCCACTCTCCCAGGAGAAGCAGTTGGTGGTGGTTTCTCCTCTTGATTATGTCCATGTGGATGTGTTGCTGCTGTAATGATGCAAGGCAAAGGGAAAATTTAAGCCTTCCTGGCCCATTTGGGAACATTACACTGAGTAGACATCACACCTCCCTCTTACTGTATGCATTTTGCTATGCTTATCCTGCATATCCACACAGTGACACTTGTCATGTTCAATGGACAGTTGCAGACACCAGCATCCTGTGGGTGGCTGGCAAAAGTATACGTTGGCATACGGAATCTGCCTGCTTAGATAACAGGAAACATGTCTGCATATGTCACTGATTACCACAATTTGGGAAATTTTTATTTCCACAATGTAAGTGGCAGCATCCCACAAGCATATGGCAGTGATAATTACAATAATAAATGCTTTTTCACTGGTTGTGTGTCTCTGATTAAAGTACCTGGTCTCTACTCTGAAAACAGGGCTAGTTCCATGTGTCTGTTATCTCCTCATACCTGAGGTGCCCATATGAACAAAGTGCAGTGGGTCCCAACCAGTAGTGTGACATTCCAGTGTATTGGTAACGTGTTGTGCATGTAGAAGAGGAAGCGCGGTGAGAACTACCAATTCACCAGTACTCAAGTCAGTGGAGTACAGGCTCAATTCATTCCAAGGGGCATATGTGGCTTATGAGCAGTCAGGACTACACCTGTCTGGTTTCTCAGCGCGATGATATATGCAATAACCTACCCTCATGGTGTCTATCTTCCCAGCGTGGTCTGCCTGCATCGGTCCATAGCTGCACCAGCTTTGCATGGTGTGGTGTCTGGCCATTTGCACGAGGGACCCCCCCCCCAAGCTTCCAGGCTGGCCATGAAGTCACACTTCAGGCATTTAAATTTTGACCAACATTGATCTGGGGTGCGGTTGAAACCCCTCCTGGCCAGTCTCCTAGCCACAGCCTCATACTTTGATTTTGAAGACAGGTGAGTGCTGGCCATGAAGTCTGCTACGTGGCCTGACCAGTGGATTATGTCCAGCAAGTGCTCAACCTCATCCCGCTGCCAGAATGTGCCTCTCTGTGAGGTAGCCATTTGCAATGTAACGTTGCAACGTTACTTCGCCCCTTCATCGTGCTTTCGTTTTTGGGTAGCCAGTCAGAAAGTTCCCGCCCCATTTCCTTGCCATCTGCGCACAGTCCCATGTATTTTACTTTTTTAACCCTGTAGCAACCATGTAACCTCACCAGGGTTTGGGAGAGAATGAGGACAGATATGAATCTCGTACTATCCCCAAGACAAAGTGTTGGGGGGGGCCAATGAAAGTTGGGACTCTGAAGATGGGATCGGGTCTCAAGCATCTCCTAAATTAGGGGAAGGATCCACAGGGACTAAGCAAGCAGGGGGTGAGTGATGCAAGATACGTGCAAATATGACGGCTGGTTAGGCTGCTGGTGCACTAGGCTCTGCCTAAGTTGGGGTATCACATCAAAGGGGGCAGCAGTGGGAGAAGTGGAATGGCGGGTGCATCGCCTCACAGATTCAGCCAAGGGAATGCCCCATGCACCAGCAGCTATATGATGCATAGGGATACACATTTCGTGGACAGCACAAGACATGTGTAAGTGGCAGACAAGCAGAACACTACAAGTTACCTTAATAGTCTTACAATGCAGACAAACTTGGACTTTACTGAAAATTTATTCTTCACAATGAGGTATTACAAGGGAGAAAGATAGCATATGCAAGGGCACATTTAAAAGGAAATTTAAACCCCAGGTAGCATCGAAACAGTATTGCGTTGTAATGCAGCGATGAGGGTAATGCACTACATAAAGCACGGTACAAGTATGTGTTACGGGTGCAGTTTAAAGACACAGCAGTGTTTAAATTCTCTGCTGTGAAAACATGAACTCAGCGAGAGCATCCCGAACCCTCTTGCCCTCCTCCAAATGTCTGCCATTTACTGCTCGGTGGTTCTCCATGCCCACATCTGGAAGGATAAGATGCCCTGCTCCTCTCCATCTAGGCACACATCATGCCCCTTTTCCTCACAAATGTTGTGAAGAATAACACAGGATGTGACTATGGAGCCGATGTTTTCAACAGACACCTTTAGCCTTGTTGAAAGAATGCGCCAACGAGCCTTCAGTCTTCCGAAGGCTCGCTCCACAACGTTGCGAGCAGAACTCTGTTTCTTATTGAAGAAACGCTGAACCCTAGTTCTAGGAGTGCGGTAGGGTGTCATCATCCACCGCCTCATTGGGTATGCCCCATCACCCAGAATGATTGCAGGAATGGTCACACCATTAAGAGTAATCGTAGGGTTGCCTGGAACAAAAAGACTGGCATCCATGGCAGAGCACAGATCAGAATTGGTGAAAACATAAGCATCATTACATCTGCCACTGTATCCCACAACAGCATCAAAAAAATGGCCAGAATTATCAACAGTCCCTTGAAGTAGAACAGAGCGGTAGTGCTTTCTGTTGCCCTATTAACTGATCCTTCCCCCAGACACACGAATGGCTATGTGGGTTCCATCGACAGCACCAATACAGTGTGGCATTTCCAGGTGCCCAAAACCATCCATTATCTGTAAATAGAGAGAAACATGAGAGAGTTAGAACACTGCACGTTTTCAACAAGACTTAGGTTAAAAGAAGTTGAGAAATACTAGAAAGAAGCTGCGGTGAACGCGGAGTTTTCGAGTGCTGGTACCCCCATATATATATTAAAAAAGGAAGGCTTACCTTGCCAATCTCGTTGCCTAGGCAAACCACGCTCGAATACAACTCCAGCTCGATGCACAGGCACACCTCAAGGACAATTTCTCCAACTGTGGACAGACCAATGCCAAACTGTTGACCAACTTCATGGTAGGTGTCCGGTTAAAAAAAAAGGGGGGGGACCATTTGGTGCAGGGAAGGGGAACATGCAGAGATAAACACGTGGAACAAACCCGGGGTCAAAATCTGTACTGCGGAACTGCCCGCAAGGATTCGGGCCAATTAGACCCGGGGGGAACGGGGAGTATACCATCAGTGCGGAATCAGCCTTTCTCTTTCTTGATGCAATTGGGAAGCCAGCTTCTCTCCCTCCCAAAATGAACACAGTGGAGAAGGGAATGCATGAAAAGGTTCCTGCACCCCTCATTTCCCCAACATTTCCCCAGGAAGGAAATAGTGGTGGTTATGTAGGAAGTTAACAAGCAAGAAGGATGGAAAGAAGCAAGAAAAGGGAAACCACAATATGGTTTTCAGGGAAGGGAAAGATGAACTAGTGGGAGAGGGAGGGAATCATATCTCCTGCTTGTCATCACCTAATTGCAAAGTCAGGAGTCTGACTTGCAGCCCAAGTGTCCTACAATCTACTATTCACCATAAAGGAAGGAACACAGGGCAGAATGGTGAGGATATATGGGGAAGAACAGTGCACTTAATTTGATTTGATTAGGCCTGTAGCCCTAATGGTCTTAAAGGTGCCATAGGACTCAAACTTTAATTTGACTCTGTTAATTTGATTTGCTTCATAAAGATTCAACAGTCCCCGTCACTTTCGTCACTTGTTTTTTCCCTATTGCTTTGGTCCACCACCCCTCTCTTTTCCACATGTGTTTTGGTCCCTCTGGGTCTACTGGAAAGAGCAAAACACATTGGGGGGAAAAACCCTGAAGCAATAAGGACAAAGGAGTGATAAAAGTGAAAGATTCAGCCCAATTGTTGCCAGATGCACAATAAATTCTGCTTCCAAGAACCCTCCCCCCTTTAGTATGTATTTAGTTGCCAAATTGACTCCGGGGTAGAGAGTTTTCTGAAGAATCCACCCTCGCAGGCTGTGACAGTGTTCCTCAGAAACACGCAGGACGAGAGGGGAGGAGACCAAGCTCTGCGGGCGCCGTTGCTGGTAGTGTCTGTAGAGCTGGAGAAAAGCGGCGGCAGAGAGGAGCAGCAGTAACACGGGCCCGAGGTGAGAAAGACTTTCCCTTCAGGGCTCCGCCGCGGGGGGTGGGGAAGCAAACTGAACCTGCCCGCGGGGTGTCGCTCCGGGCTGCGCGTTTCTGTCGTAACTCGTCCCAAGCCGAGCCGCGTCTCTCTGCTTGTGTCCCCGAAGCAGCACTCAGGTCCGAAAGGGTGGTTTTCTGCTCGGGAATGGGTTAGCGGTTTACGTCCGGTGGTGGGCTGGACTAGTGGGAAATGGCTAGGGCTTCCAATGGGTTTTTCCCCCTTTGTTTCTCCGGAGGCGAGAAAAAGGGGGGGCGCCCGGAAACTGGTTTGAGGACAGATACTGGTAAGAAGGGGAGAACACAGAACGATTGCGGGACACTGGCAGTCAGAAGCAAAAAGGCGGCGGGGGGGGCGGCATTTTTATTATGCCTGCTCTCCACATGGAGGTTGGCAACACTAACTGTTAAGACTGATGTCCTAACCAGACTGGCCTGATCTCGGAAGCTAAGCAGGGTTGGCCCCGGTTAGTACCTGTGATGGGAGGCCGCCAAGCAGCAACACCAGGGTTGCTAGGCAGAGGCAGGCAATGACAACGCCTGAGCATTTCTTGCCTTGAAAAGAGGCTTACCAACCTCCAGGTGGGGACTGGAGATCTCCTGCTTTTACAACTGATCTCCAAACTACAGAGATCACCCCTGGAGAAAATGGCTGCTTTGGAGGGTGCACTCTGTCGTCTTGTACCATGGTGAGCTGCACGCCCGCCCAAATCTCCAAGTATTTCCCAATCCAGAGGGGGCAACCCTACTTGAAGACCCTATGGAATCACCATAAGTCACAAGGAGATTGGCAACTATGTTTTTATCATCAAGTCACAGCTAAATGTAGTTTTACTTATTTGGACCCCTTTGACTGAACCAGATTTCTCAGTCAGACTCAGGACTCTGTCGAGTCATATTTATTTATTTATGTATTTATTTATTTATTTAGAGATTTATACCCCACCCTATCCGGTAGCTCAGTAAATGCACCATACCCACCCTTATTTACCACTGCTCCATGTATTTCAGTTGATTTATTTATTTGTGGACAGCTGTCATCTTGCAAGTAAATGCACCATACCCACCCTTACTTACCACTGCTCCATGAATTTCAGTTGATTTATTTATTTGTGGACAGCTGTCATCTTGCAAGATACTTACTTTTTTTCTCTTTCACTTTCTCCCAGCAGTGCATTCTCTCACCAGAATTCTCGAACTTTTAATACAATGTCAACGCAGGGGAAATCTGGTATGAAAACTTAACCATCATTGACAATAATTACTGTAAACATCTGAAATGCTAAATGAAGACATTTAGACAAATCTGAGTACAGCTTCAACAGTTTACCCAGCTTGAAGTTTCTCCCTTAAATCTGTGGGTTGTTTTCAATATACTAATTGAAAGAAATATACAAAATATCCATATACAAGACCAAACATCTGTGCTAATTAATCCAAAGTCATTATCATTCACTTGCTAAAGTGGATTAAATTCCCCACCACTTTGTTCATGATACATTAAAAGGTAGAAGAAAAATTTACTATGAAAAATTGATGGAAGCATTCCTGTAACAAATTCCTGTTTGTTTATTCCATTTTACTCTTTTCTGTTTCCCAGAACATTTTGCATAGTATATATATGTGTGTGTTCCATGCCATTTACAAAACCAGCCATTCTGTATCTCTTGCAATATTCTGGAAAGCAGAATGTAGAATACAGATCAATTTTACTGGGATAGCTCCCACATGATGATGATACCCCCATTGCACAGTTGTTGCTGCTGTGAATGCAAAACTGTTTGCTGCAGCAGTGGCGTATCCACACAGGAGGATTCTATGTACTTTCCTTGGTACTTCTCTCCCACCCTTTGTGCCATCAGAGGGCTTTTTGCAAGCTTTTAAAGACATCAGTAGTTGCCATATTACAGTATTGCAGTATAATAACTATAGACTAAAAGCAAAGTTGCAAAAAGCCCTCTGGTAGTTGGAGGATGATAGTTGTGAAGGGACGATGGTAACAAAAAAAATTCTAGTTCAAACTTTTTTATTTTAAAGACAAAACATACATAAAAGAGGGGAAATTATTCGTACAATTCCTTATTTAACAGACTCATGCCTAATTTATCATACGTTTATATATTTCACCTTGTATCATTATGTAGATCACTTGAAAATATATCAACATTGTACTTTATATATCCTTGAAAAGTTTTAAATGTCTGTATGGTTTACTTATTATAGTCTTCAAACCACTTATAAAATCTTGACAATGTATTTTCAAATGTGGTTTCTGGTTGTTCTTTCAAAGTTAAACTCAATTTGTCTGTCTCCACCATTTTCAAAATTTTGCCTAAAATTTCTTCTTGAAGGTGTTTCTGTTCTTCTCCAATATTTAGCGTAAATTATTCTAGCAGTTGTAGTCAGATGCAATCTAAGATAAGACCTATTTTTTTTATAGTTTTCAGGTAAGATATAGAACAAAAATATTTCTGGAACAAAGGATACAGAACATTTTTGTAAACTTTCATGAATCCAAGCCCAGTATTTTTTTTTGCTTTGTCACATAGCTACCACATATGGTAAAAAGATCCAACATTATTTTGACACTTCCAACATACATTTGAGCAATTGGGATAAAACTTTGCCAGTTTATCAGGCATAATATGCCATCTATAAAACATCTTATAAATATTTTCCTTATATGAAATTGCTTTTGTAATTTTTACATTTTTTTCCGCAACTGTGACTATTGGCCCAGCTCAATATTATGACCCAAGTTTTGTGTCCACTTTATCATAACATTTTTAAGAGCTTCATCTTGGGTCTTATTTTCTAAAAGCAATACATAAATTCTCTTGATAAGTTTCTCATCAGCATACATCAATATCTTATCTATTTCTATTATTTTATCATAAAAGCCTATTGGCTTATCTTTGCTATATCTTGATTCAATTTGAATTTTTTGCCACCGTGTTAAATTTTCTATGGTTTCATTTCATTTCTGCTGTCTAGTAAGTCTTCATATCTTAAGATTATTTCTTCCTGAAGTAATTTAGGGTTTGTAAAGGCTTCTAATGGAGCAACCCATTTTGGAGTCTTGGTGTAAAAGTTGTTTTTAGACTCTTCCCAAACCAGGGCTGATGCACACTATCCGAGGCTACCTTCTGGTGCCCCCCATGCGCCCCCCCAGTTTTCAAACATAAATGTATTTTAGGAAGAATGAAAAATACAAAAGACAGCCAATTGCCTTGTCTAATCCAAATGACCTGGTAGAATTCTGAGGGAGATATAAAAATAACTATTTATAGAAGACCCTGAATATATGAACTAATTACACATGTATTTACTGATTTAATGTGAAATAATTTTACAAATAAAGTATTAAAAAAAACCAACTTACAACATTGTCTTAAGGCAAAAATATAATTGTCCAGTACTTCAAGTTCATTTGAAAAACTGGGAAAGGAAAATCTGTAGGCTGTTTTAGCTAATTAGCCACTCAGTTCTCCATTCTCCAGGCTTAACAACAAGAGTAGAGCTTTAAATCAAAACATCCACCCATATAAGATAAAAATTCACCTCTGATCATTAGCAAAACTGGTGTGAGAATGGATTCCCTCAGTGAAGATTTTTGTGTTATCTGGCAGGGAGCTGAACCTTGAAAAAAGAAAACATTAAAAACAAGCCAAGAGGAGCTTAACATCAAGCATCTGCTCAGGTTGCCATCTTCCCACTCCCCCTGCTTTTGCATTGTTGTTGAAGAGCTTGCAAGAATGTGACTTCTCTGTGCACAGAATTCTTACAACTGATATTCCTGGTATTAACTTTTAACTCCCCTGTTCCTTTGCAGGATATGGATATATACCCCCTCCGCCTTATCCAGTTCCTGATCATGGAGGTCAGCCGGTGCAGAGGAACTGGAAGTAAGTGGACCTTGTTCTTCTAAATGTGCTTTGTGTAGTCTTTATGTTTGTGTCATGCAAAGTGTAATGTGGCCACTTTCTGGGGAAGAATAATAAAATACTTTGGTAAGGAGAAGTCATGAAAAGCAGGGCATGAAAGAATGACTCATAAGACAGAACTGTTGCATTCCTTAGCTGACTTTATTCCCAATCTATAACATGTTCTGTACAGGACAATACATATGTGCTGTCAAGTCACAACCAACTTATGATGACCTCAGCAAGGCAAGTGAGAAGCATACACAGGGCTGGCCCGAAGTGTTTCTGCAACCTAGGCGAGGCCAGCTTGTGGCACCCCCCCCAGGTGATGCCACCCTCCCGGTGGGGCCTGGAGACCTCCCAGAAACATGCCCGGGAGGGGGCACTGGGCACCACAAGCTAGCCTTGCCCCTGCCGGGGTCGGCTTCCCACTCACCTGGCCCCCTGGGGGAGACCCTGAGGGAGCATTAGGTCTGTGCGGGGCACTTTCTTCCATGGGGCTGTGGTGCCAGGAGGGTTAAGGCCACTGAGCCACTTGCTGGAGAGGCCCCTCAGGGAGGACTGCCCGCGGGGGGGGGGCAGGAAAGAGGATGGGCCTTTTTCTACTCCTGGAAGGAGTGCGCCCACCCTGACGGCACCTGCACCGTGGCTGAAGCCCCTCCCCATCTGGTGGCAGGTTGGCTGGTGATTAGCTGCGGGCTGGAGGGACAGGCGAGCAGGGATGGATAACTTGTGACTCGCTAGCCAGGCGGTGCGTGGAGCGCTTTGGGTGCCCATCACCCAGGGCCCCTGTGGAGGTGGAGGCTGTGTGAGCCAGACTGACCAAAAACCACGGCCTAGCAGCGAGAAGCACGGCTTGCCCACCCCTGAGGCTGCTTGGTCCCGAAAGCGGGGGGGGGCGCTGCCTAGAGGGGTCCTCCGGGCCTGGCCAGCTGGACTGACTTGTCCTGAACTGGAGGTTCCCCAGCCCTTGTCAGCTCCCCCCACCCCCGGATCAGTTTAAAAGTTGCTCTGCCACCTTTTTGATATTAGTTGCCAGAGCCTTTGGTTCAAGTGAAGCCAGTCTGATTTGTACAGGTTTGGCTTGTCTCAGAAAGTTCCCCAGTGCTTAAGAACATAAGAACATAAGAGAAGCCAATGTTGAATCAGGCCAATGGCCCATCTAGTCCAACACTCTGTCACACAGTGGCCAAAATATACCAGGTGCCATCAGGAGGTCCAGCAGTGGGGCCAGGACACTAGAAGCCCTCCCACTGCTGCCCCCACCCCCGCACCAAGAATAGAGTGCATCACCTGCCCCAGACTGAGAGTTCCTAGCTATACCTTGTGGCTAATAGCCACTGATGGACCTCTGCTCTGTATGTTTATCTAATTCCCTCTTGAAACTGTCTATGCTTTTAGCTGCCACCACCTCCTGTGGCAGTGAATTCCATATGTTAATCACTCTTTGGGTGAAGAAGTACTTCCTTTTATCTGTTGTAACCCGACCGCTCAGAAATTTCATGGAGTGCCAATGAGTTCTTGTATTGTGAGAAAGGGAGAAAAGAACTTTCTCAACCTGCTCTATCCCATTCATAATCTTATAAACCTCGATCATGTCACCCCTCAGCCATCGTTTCTCCAAGCTAAAGAGCCCCAAGCGTTTTAACCTTTCTTCATAGGGAAAGTGTTCCAACCCTTTTATCATTCTAGTTGCTCTTCTCTGCACTTTTTCCAGCGCTATAATATCCTTTTTGAGTTGTGGCGACCAGAACTGCACACAGTATTCCAAATGAGGTCACACCAATGATTTATACAGGGGCATTATGATACTGGCTGATTTGTTTTCAATTCCCTTCCTAATAAACCCCAGCATAGCATTGGCCTTCTTTATTGCAGTTACATACTGTCTAGACATTTTCATTGAGTTATCTACTACAACTCCAAGATCTCTCTCTTGGTCAGTCTCTGCCAGTTCAGATCCCATATTTATATTTAGGATTTTTGGCTCCAGTGTGCATCACTTTGCACTTGGCCACATTGAACCCCATTTGCCATGTTGACGCCCACTCACCCATCCTCGACAGATCCCTTTGGAGTGCCTCACAATCCTCCTTGGTTGTCACCACCCTGAACAACTTCGTGTTATCTGCAAATTTAGCCACTTCACTGCTTACTCCCAATTCTAAATCGTTAATAAACAAGTTAAAAAGCATTGGGCCGAGTACCGATCCCTGTGGTACCCCACTGCTTACCATCCTCCACTGAGAAAGTTTCCCATTTATACTCACTCTCTGTTTCCTATTTATAAGCCAGTTTTTGATCCACAAGAGGACTTGTCCTTTTATCCCATGACTCTTGAGCTTACTTAGGAGCCTTTGATGAGGAACTGTATCAAAAACTTTCTGGAAGTCAAGGTAAATAACATCTATTGGGTCCCCCTTGTCCACATGTTTGTCCACTCCCTCAAAATACACTAACAGGTTAGTGAGACAAGATCTTCCCTTACAGAACCCATGCTGAGTCTGCCTCAATAGTTTTTGTTCATCAATGTGCCTACTAATTCTTTCCTTAATAACAGTTTCCACCAACTTGCCCGGTATCGACGTCAGACTGACTAGCCTGTAATTTCCTGGATCTCCCCTGGAGCCCTTTTTAAAGATGGGCGTGACATTAGCTATCTTCCAGTCCTCAGGAATGGAGGCAGATTTTAAAGAAAGATTACATATTAATGTAAGGAGATCCACAAGTTCACATTTGAGTTCTTTCAGAACTCTCGGATGAATGCTATCCGGGCCTGGTGATTTATTAGTTTTTAAATTGTCCATCAGTCGTAGGACTTCCTCTCTTGTCACCTCAATCTGATTCAGGTCTTTCAAACCCCATCCCGAAATCGGTGGTTCTGGCGTGGGCAAGCACTTGCTTACCTAACAAATCTAAACCCTCACTTCTGGTGCCACTTTCTCATTCACACATTGAGACCCCTGATCTGTGCCTGTCTAGCTATCCCTGTGCATGGAACTGGCAGTACTTATGAGAATGCTATCTTTGAGGTTCTGGCTTTCATCTTTCTGCCTAATAACCTCAATTTTCTTCCAGGACCACATGACTAAATTTCCCAGTGTCATTGGTGCCAATGGGCACCATGATTGCTGACTCCTCCCCAGCACTATCTATCAACCTATCCAGACACTGTATGATATCTGCAACTGTCACACCAGGCAGGTGAGCCACCATATGGTCAAAATGCATGTGGTCACCATGTGATCAAAATGCCTGTCACAGACACCCCCTCTCTTTATATTCCTACTGATTGAATCACCCACTACCAGAATCCCACCTCCATTCTTCAGCTAGAGCATTCTTCAGCTAGAGCATAGAGTCACAAAGTCTATTTTTTTAAAAAAGCTCTGTTTAGGAGCTAGTTCACGTGATTAAACTTGGTATGCAGGTTTATATGGATGAGATAGACAGGTCTTCCACATTGGCCTGACTGGAACCATTTTCCAGACTGTCTCCATCTGGTGCTGTTGTTCTTGGCTGCAGAGGGAAAAGTAGTAAAGCCCCCTCTGCTGGGCTGGCAAAGACAATCTGCCATTTGGCTCTTCCTCTGGCAGCAGTGGCCATTCAATTTAATCTGAATTGAATCATTCGTGTAAAAATCGGACCCTTACACCCCTAATTTTCCCTCCCTGTCCCTTCTTTATTTTGTGTCCTTTCTTAGAGATTGTCGAACATGATGACAGAGATCTGTACACTCTGCTCCTGGCACAGTGCTTAGGGCAGGGTTCCCCAGCGGGGTCCTTATGGGTGTCATGGTGCCAGCTGTCACCTTTCCTGGAATACCTACCAAGTAGGTATTACTTTTTAGACAGTGGCTGGTGCCAGGTGGGGCTTTTGCCCAGCAAGGCTTCTAACTGGTGACTGGAGATGTGATTACCTGTGCCGATTTTGAAAAAAGATTCCTTTGGCAGTAGCTGCCACCACAGTGACTGCAGGTAGGCTGTGGATACCATTTGGTGGCTGGCTCTGCCTCCTGCAGCAGCCATTTTTGACAGCCATTTTGTGGCTGTGTGCACAGGGTCGTGTCAGAATTCTAAAGGTGCCCACAGGCTCAAAACGTTTGGGGACCCTTGGCTTAGGGATATTTTAAGTGCACAATGAATAGCAACAGTAGGCTGCCTGAGTTGGTTGTGCTTTCGGTGGAGTAGCCGAAGGATTTGTTTCCGCTCTTATAGACCCGTGTCATCACAGAGCTGGTGAGGTTAGGCTGAGCAATGGAAGGATGCAGGTAGAGTAAGCCACAGATTGTATCTTTGGGCAAAAATGTCCAGAATCAGTTCATCAGGTGAGTAGCTCATCCTATGTAATGCTGCAACACATTTTCACCATGTCAATTGGCTAGTGTGATTTGGCACTTGCTGTAGGGCTTCAGAGTAGAGTTTTGTACTATCTTGTATGTTTATTCTCTTTCTCCCTGGTCCTTTTCCACAGCATTCCTTGCATTTCTGAAGGTGAAGCCCGGGAAGCTTTTCTTGAGTACGCTTCAAGTGACTGTTGTTACAGCAGCAGCCCTGCCAGAGAGATGGTGATTGAAGATCTACAGGCATTCAACACATATCGAGTAAGTAGTTTATTCTCTTCTAACTCCCTAATTTACTATGCACTGACTAGCTACACTTATTGGTAATGAACAAATTGTCTCTTGGTGCTGGCTTTTTAGTCCATTGTGGTCTGATGTGTTATCACAGAAGCTAAAAAAGGAGTTATAAAATGGGAACATCCTGGTGAAAGACCTAGGGCTTGGACTCACCAGTAATTTCCACTGATGGAAGGGACTTCTTTGCCTCTCCCTCTCACTGTGGACTAAAATATTTCCAAATGTTATCTTTGGGGATGTGGGACTCCCCAGAACAGCACGGGGAGGGCAGTTAGAGGTGTACATTGACATGAGGGTATCACTGACAATCATTCCCCCTCTGTAGAAATGCTTCAGTGATCCAAGCTTAGGTTTGTAACAAACCTTAAGTGAGCTTTTGCCTCTCACTACAGGCCTCCTGCTGATCTATAGTAGAAGTCATACTTGTTGAACACACAGGGTTGCGGTAATGATGCCTGAGGTAATGTCAGCCACCTTCAGCATCCTAGAACCCCTGTCAAACAAGGTTCTCGGACTGGTGTAATGGTCAATAAATGGTTAATGTGTTATACTAGTCTGAAGCTTGATTGACAGGGAGTTCAGATGAAAATCTATAGTTGAGAGTGGCCATTCAGTTAAGAAGAAGAACATAAAAAGTACATCACATGTTTAGTTTAGTGGTTAAGTTTGGTGTAGTGGTTAAGTGTGTGGACTCTAATCTGGGAGAACTGAGTTTGATTCCCCACTCCTCCACTTGCACCTGTTGATGTGACCTTGGTTCAGTCACAAGTTCTGGCACAGCAGTTCCTGAAAGAGCAGTTTGTGTGACAGTTCTCTCAGCCCCACCTACCTCACAGGGTGTCTGTTGTGGGGAGGGGAAGGGAAAGGAGTTTGTAAGGTGCTCTGAGACTCCAAGTGAAGGGCGGGGTATAAATCCAATCTCCTCCTCCTACTCCAAATGTAATAATTCAAATATGTGATGTTTGATGTCCATTATTTGTGCTATTATACAAAATATTTGATGTCCAGTATTTGTGCTATTGTACAAAATATTTGAATTCCTGAAAAATAAATTCATAATGTTGGATCCTGTGATCTATCAGCACAGATTTTACTGTTTTTCCAATCTCCTTTATGCTGATGGATCAAAGGATTCAACATTATGAATTTATTTTTCAGAAATTCAGATAGTTTGTCTAATAGCACAAATACTGGACATCAAATAGTTGTCTATTGCTACAAATATCTTTAGTATTTGTCACACATTTGAATTATTACATGTGAGGTACTTTTTATGTTCTTTGATGTTAAGCTTGTGGTCGTTGTATCCTATGGCATGATCAAATATTGTTTCACTTCATAAGAAGTTAGATAATGCAGTAGAGATTATATTTCTTGCCAGTGCTTTCATAGACCCTCTGAATGTAGTGCTGTTTTCTGTTTAATTTCCTAGTATCGCTTGGAGACCTTCACTGAATCTAGGTCTTTGGAATGGAGGACTAAACCTTTTACGGGTAAAAACTACTTAGGGTACATTAGAATTTGTACTTCTTAACGTAGGCTGTGTAGGCATCATAATTGGCTAAACTATATGTACAGTTGGCTCTGAAGAAGTCAGAAAGCTTTATTTTTAAGGACAGATTAACAGATCACATTCTTAAGAAGTGCACCTTAAATGCATGGCCAAACACATGGGGTTTTGCAGACTTATGTGTTGTCCTAGTGGGCGGCAATGGTCAGCTGCGAAACCTGTTTTGGAAAGATTTTGTGAAATGGCACTATACTTTGTGTTTTGAAGTTGCCTTCAGGCAAGAGGAAAGGCAGGGGATTAATATTATCTCTCCTTATAATAATTATCTTTTGGTTTCGTAAGATTCCATGCGCTCCCATTGGCTATAAAATGCCCTCCCTCAGCCATTGGCCCATCAGCTGCCACTCAAGAGTACTCGCGTGCCATTGGCTGGGTGCTGGGTCTGCTCCTCTTCCCCACTCACTCCCCTCTCTCCTGAGGAAGACAGTTCTCTTGACTCTTGTGAGGGACTGTCCCCTCAGTGGCTGTCAGTAGGCAACCAAGCTTGGTTCTGTGAGTAAAAAAACAAAGGACTTTCAGCATAACCCCCTCCCCCACCCATAACCCCCTCCCCAATGGCCACTTTCCTGTCAGAATAAATGGAAAAAGGCTCTCTCTCCTGCTTAGCTTCAGCATGGCTGGCTAGCTAATGAGGTGGGCCAATGACCATCAAACCATTTTCTTCAACTCCCCACTGTGCGGCTGACTTTCCCCTAGGGTGGGACCTGGAGATCTCCCACTGTTACAATTGACCTCCGGATGACAGAGATCAGTTCCCCGGGAGAAAATGGTTGCTTTGGAGGGTAGACTCTATGGCATTATACCCTGCTGAGTCCTTCCTCACACACCCCAAATGCTGCCCTCCACAGGATCCACACACACCCAAATCTCCAGGTATTTCCCTAATCAGAGTTGGCACCTGTACTTTCTCCTCTGTCAGTAAAAGGCCCTTTCCACACCTATGTTAGCCTTAGGGAGAAAACTCATTGGGCCCAGTCCTGATCAGGTTGCCAACTCCAGTTGGGCAATTCTTGGAGATTTGAGGGATGGAGCCTGGAGAGGGTGAGGTTTGAAGAGGGGTGGCACCTCAGACAGGTACGATGCCATAGACTCCACCCTCCAATCCAGCCAGTCCCTGATGGGGAACCATTGTTGCCAATCTCCAGGTGGGGGCTGGAGATCACTCAAAATTACAACTGCTCTCTAGGAGGGAGGGGGAGGAGATGGAAAACTAAAGGTAGGTTGATGATTGGCTGGGAGGGAGATAGGGTTATCAACTCCAGGTTGAGAAATTCCTGGAGATTTGAGGGGTTGAACCTGGAGAGGGTGAGTGTTGAGGAGGGGTGGGACCTCAGACAGGTACAATGCCATAGACTCCACACTCCAAATCAGCCACTCCCTCCTGGGGAACCACTGTTACCAATCTTGGGGGTGGGCTGGGGATCACTCAAAATTACTACTGCTCTTCAGGTAGCAGAGATCAGTTCCTCTGGAGAAAATGGTGGACTCTGTCATTATACCCTGCTGAGATTGCCACAGCAAATTGTCACTGAGTGCCCAAAGCCGGGCACTCTCCCAGAGCCTCTTTCTAGAGCTCGTTGTATTTATTTCCACAATGGGCCTTATTCCTAGTAATAAATAAAGCCATTTTTAGGATTAAGAGGGTGATTCTAAACAGAGTTGTGCCCTTCCCAATCCACTGAATTCAGCAGTGAAGCTCTGTTTAAGAAGCTGTTAGGCATTCTGGCAGGTGAGTTGCAGGTCGGTCCAGGTGAGAGAATGGGTGGGGCCTATATTATCTGTCAGTCATAATCTGTCCCTCTGCCCAAAGCCTAGCCTTTGCCCTCATGAGGGAAGCAAATTAGAAAACCAGGGGCACCTTTCTGACCCTGCTGGGCCCACTGATATTTAGACATACCACACCCATGTATCAAGTTCTGCTGACAGATACAAAAAGAAGCCTGCAGTAAATTGCCAGGTAAATAGGGTTTCAATCTAGAACAGATTTCAGTGCAGGATGGAAGCTTCCTTGTCCCCTCTACCTCATGATTTGGTATCTTTGCCTTTATTTGAAACTAATCTGACAGCAACTTTTGTAACCATTGTCAGTTTAAAAAAGAATCTTGATTCTTGTTATACTGGCACACTAGGTAGGAAAAAACCCTGGAAGTATGATTACATTTAGAATTGAGTGTGTGTGTGTATTTCTGTTTTTGTTACACAAAGGAATATTTGTATAACAACTCTCTACCATGGTAGTTAGAAAGCAGTTACATCAGTGTCTCCTTGCAAATCATAGCTAGAAAATGGCAAGAAAGGCCATGAATATCAAACATGTTCTGTGGTGATAGACATAGTACATGAAATGGACATTAACAAATGGAGGTCAGGGGAAAAATTCCTCTGCAGAGAGGAGAATGCTGAGAGGGACCTTATATTTACAAGGTTGGTTCCCAATCATGATTTGTAAAGGATCACCAACTCCCATATTGCCCAGCATGCTAGTTAAGATCTGCCTCACAATCCCTACTCTCTGTGCATCCACCTTCAGAAAAGAGGCAGGTGGTAACTGGAGACCGAGGTGTTTTGTTTTTTTTCCAGTAGTGGCACCTCGCTTGTTGAATGCCCTTCCCCTTGAGGCTTTTCTGGTACCCCTGTTGCTTTCTTTTTTATATATAATTTTTTAATTGCTTTTATTCTAAAAACTACATGGAAATCAAAGGAAGGGGTATCTAAAATCTAAGGGAGAAAGAAAAGGAAACCACTAAAAACCCAAGTGGCAATGGTTAATAGTTTCTACAAATGCTTATCACAAATCCTTTTTCACTTAAAATCATTTGGTTACATTGAAAAGGAGTAGTTAGTTAATTTCTTCCAAAGAAAAAGTACAGAATTACTTCTAGCTAAGAGAGAAGTGTCTAAGTATTTAAAATAAATTTGGTTCAGCTCAAGTATAAGAGAGACAGTTAAAGTTTATCTAAGTTTTTCTTTCTTAAGTCGTAGTCTCGTCTGGCTTTGGGAGTTTTTGGGCAGCAGTCCCATGGTCAGATTCATATTCTTTTCCAGAAGATGTAGCTGAAGAGTTTCCATTGCTTCCCATCTCGCCCTCATCTTCTACTGCTTCCTCTTTCTCTCCTGGTCTCGGTGATTCTTCTGGTTTTTGAAACTTCTCCAGAAAAGCTTTTGCTTTGGTAACAGAGTCTATTCTTTCTTTCTTGTCATAGTATTTAAAGATGATCCCTTCTGGTATAGTTCATCTATAGGGTGTGGCTTTTTTCTGCAGGAATGAAGTCAAGTTTTTATATTCTCTCCTCTTTTTCCTTATCTCGAATGGAATGTCCTTTAAGACTTTTATTTCTTTATCTTCAATTTTTAGGGTAGTCCCATTTGTAGCTTTAAGTATCTGGTCTTTTATATGTCTTTTGGAGAATTTCACAAAGATTTCACCAGGCAGATTATTCTTCTTGATGTATTCTGGATATGTTCTGTAGACCATATCCATCTCACTTTGTAGAGACTCTGCTTTTATATCTGCTACTATTCTAATGCTTTGCTTAAAGTTGTTTTGAGGTTTTCTCCTTTCTTCTCTGGGACCCCTTGAAATCTCAGTACATGCATTGACTTTTCCATTTGCAATTGTAACAATTGATGCTTAACACAGGATGCCTTCTTTGCCACAGTCTCTAGTCCTTTATTAAACTTTTTTGTCTTGGCATCAACTTTCTTTAACAATTTGGAAATTTCTGTCTTAGTATTAGTCTCTTTTAGCTGTCCTTGAAGGGTTTCAAACTTGTTGTTCAGTGTAGTCATCTGATCCAGTAGACGGTGCAGTGCAGCCGCTATCATATTTGGGAAGTCTATGGCTGCTTCCGGTCCTATGACCGTAGCAGTTGGGCTAGCTTTGCCTGGAGTAAGTTTCACTTTCGGTGGCACTCTCTTCCCCACCATTATGCTTTTGTTTACTTTAAAAGAAAATTGTCAAAAGTCTCTGTGACTTGGAAAAACAATGAGGGTTTTCTTGGTTGCACTCTGCCTTAGTTAGTTCAAGCTTTGCTTTCCATCCTCTTTCTTTGCTATCGTTTTAAAACTTTTTCTGTTCTGCGGGATGGATCCTCCCCCCCTCTTGGTTCGATTTAAGGGAACGTACTCGTCTACGCGCTTGGATATTTATCTTGTTTTTTTACTCATCAGAATTCGCAGTTCATCCAGAGTCATCCGCTGGGTAAGGAAAAAATGCTTGAACGTCTGCCTGCTTGTCCCAGTGTGCATTTCTGATGCCATTGCTGGTCTGTGGTGGCGGAACCTTCAGAACAAAGGAGAGCCTCGATCCCTTGGCAATCAGCCTTGGGAGAGGCATCAACCAAGACCTCTCCCTACCACCACAGCACAGTCATGTCCCTTGGAGCTCTGAAGGGATGTGTCCGCCATTCAATTCACCAAACCTGGAAGCCACCCCCTGTTGCTTTCTTGTAGGAGCCGGGCCAAAATGTTTCTGTTCACCCAGTATTTTGACTAAGGGATTGATTTTTGTGAACACTGTTTCAGTCTGGAAATTTATTTTAAATTGTCTGTGGCTTTTTAAGCTGGGCTGTTTTTTTAAATGCCTTTCAATTAATACCCTTAAATACTTTTGTTTTTATTATTTTTATTCTGTAAGCTGCCTCAGGGAGTTTCCTGGAGAGGCAGCATTAAAATGTTCTAAATAAATAAAGAATTAATTCCATCTGCATTGGTCCAGAGAGTTTTTTTAAATGTCTGTTCTCATTTGTTGAAGACTTCTAATCTTGGACCATCTGAGATGATAACATGGCATAAGTGCAGGTATCTGAAAAACAACCCAACAAAACTTTTTTCTGCTACAGGTAAAATTGCAGTGCCAGTTGTCAGAGCTGAATTGCCTTGGAATGTTCCAGTGGCTGTTCCTAAGATGTTTCAGGACAATACCAAAGAAATCATGATGCCTCACACAACTTCAATAAAGGTACAGACGAAATGTTTGCATAAAGACGAAAGTAGACATGATACTGGGAGATATTTGATGGATTTTGGCTATTTTTTTAACAAAAAATGTTATGAGCCGGTCTTGTGAGGAGAAGACAGTTCTGAAAGAAAAAGACAGGTACCTTATTTGCCTTTCTTTTTGCCCTGTCTGGTGGTGTTTAATAGCATGGAGAGTCAGTTTTGATTGGTGAAACTGTGCAGAAGAGAAGCTAAACTCTTTCTACCCCTGTGTCCTAATCCCAGTCTGAATCAGGTTGCTGCAGAGCAGTGATCATCTTTGGAACACTGCTGGGAAGTGTCTCTTAGTGCTGCAATTGGTTTAGCCCTAACTAGTTTGACATTTGCGAGTGACTGTTAGTGACAGTGATTTTAAATACAAATTGGATCTATAAAGAGGGGCAACACTCAGAAAAGGCCCAACAGTCCTTTTCATATATAATACAAAATAACTTTGTAGAGTTTGTTTTTCCTTAACAGTCAGTCATTTTCTGTTGATCAAAATGCTAGTGAAAACCTGGAGTCCTAAAGACTCCTTAAAAATCTGAGCTGAATTAAAATTGCATGCTTGAGATATTTAAGCATACCTATCAAGAATTTTTTTAATACTACAAATGCTTTTTTAAAAGAAAAAATTTATGTCACTTTTTGGAAATGGCTCAGAGCACTTTACAAAAAACTTCCCCCAAACAAATAGACACAAAACACTGAAAGATCCTAATCCCAGCACTATAAACCAAGCCCATCATAAAAACATGTGTTTCCATACTTAATGATCTGCACATACATAGGCCGAGGACAGACTGGCAATTTGTCCCGGTAGCCAGTCGCGGCAAAAAACCCCCGGATTAAACTATACCGGGTTTTCCCGTCCACACAGCGAGGGCCGCTGCCGGAAGATACGGGATGGAGGCGCGCGGGAAAGTTCAGACTGCCGCGCCGGAGGTGTGCTATATTCGCCGTTTCCCCTTTAATTCGGCTGTGGGTGTATGGGTGTATGTGCGCATGAGCGCTCATGCACATAAGCGCATTTTGCCAATTTTTTTTTTTTTGCCCTGCAATGCCGGCACCACATTGGGCAGTGGAGCAGAGCGCAGCCAATCACAGTGCTGCTGCCTCGTGCCCAACGCGGGTTGCTCCCGGCTTTTCGCCTGCACGTTCAGACTCCCTGGAAGCGGAGAAACGCGCGACGAATGCAGGCTTTTGGATTTGTGAAGGCTTTTATCAGGTGTTTTTTTAATCCGGCACTGAAGCGTGAGGGCTCCGGTAAGCTCTGGGTGGGGGATGCCAGGCAGATGTGCCTGTGTGAACATTCTATTTAATCCGATATTGAATCGTTGTCAGCCCGGGTCCCATCCCGGGGCAAATTGCCAGTCTGTCCTCGGCCATAGTGTGTATTCTGTTTATATGGCAGAGGTGGCCAAACTTGCTTAATGTAAGCGCCTCATAGAATAAATGTCAGATGGTTGAGAGCCACAAGGCGTGAACAGATATTACATACATATTTTAATTGGAAAATATGCATATTTGCTTTTATTAACATTAAATGAAACTGCCAAAAATAAAAACAGAAGGGATAAATAAAGATATTGCCAATGATATTTATTAGTCTAAGTACATATCTGGTCAAAACATGGAAAACATGTAATTTTGGTATAGTGGTTTGTGCATGGACTCTAATCTGGGAGAACCAGATTTGATCCCCCACACCACCTCCTGCACATGAATCACTGCCTTGTCGTGGCGAGGGGGCTTGCGTGGTTCGATGAGGCTGTGGGCTATGCCGTGGAGGGCCACCCAGGACGGACAGGCCACAGCAGAGAACTCAGACCAAGCGTGATCCCCTGGAGAAGGAAATGGCAACCCACGCCAGTATCTTTGCCAAGAAAACCCCATGGACAGTAACAAAAGGCTAAAAGATATGACGCCGGAAGATGAGCCCCTCAGGTCGGAAGGTGTCCAATATGCTACTGAGGAAGAGCAGAGAGCAAGTACGAGTAACCCCAGAAAGAGTGAAGCGGCTGGGCCAAAGCCGAAAGGACGCTCAGTTGTGGATGTGTCTGATGGTGAAAGGAAAGTTCGATGCTGCAAAGAACAATACTGCATAGGAACCTGGAATGTAAGATCTATGAATCAAGGTAAGCTTGACGTGGTCAAAAATGAGATGGCAAGAATGAACATCGACATCTTGGGAATCAGTGAACTAAAGTGGACAGGAATGGGCGAATTTAACTCAGAAGACCATTATATCTACTACTGTGGCCAGGAATCCCGTAGAAAAAATGGTGTGGCCTTTATAGTCAACAAGAGAGTGAGAAAGGCAGTATTGGGATACAATCTCAAAAATGACAGAATGATCTCGGTCCGAATCCAAGGCAAACCATTCAATATCACAGTAATCCAAGTATATGCCCCAACCACTGCTGCAGAAGAGGCTGAAGTGGACCAGTTCTATGAAGACCTACAACAGCTCGTGGAACTAACACCAAAAAATGATGTCCTCATCATCGTAGGGGACTGGAATGCTAAAGTAGGAAATCAAAAGGTAACCGGAATAACAGACAAGTTTGGCCTTGGAGAACAAAATGAAGCAGGGCAAAGGCTAACAGAGTTTTGTCAAGAGAACACGCTGGTCATAGCAAACACCCTTTTCCAACAACCTAAGAGGCGTCTCTACACATGGACTTCACCAGATGGGCAACACCGAAATCAGATTGACTATATAATTTGCAGTCAAAGATGGAGAAGCTCTATTCAGTCAGTAAAAACAAGACCTGGAGCTGACTGTGGCTCAGATCATGAGCTACTCATTGCAAAATTCAGACTTAAATTGAAGAAAGTTGGGAAAACCACAAGGCCATTCAGATTTGACCTAGATCGCATCCCCAATGAATATACAGTAGAGGTGAAGAATAGGTTTAAGGGACTAGATTTGATAGACAGAGTGCCTGAAGAACTATGGACAGAGGTCCGTGACATTGTAAAGGAGGCAGCACTCACTGCCATCCCAAAGAAAAAGAAATGCAAAAAAGCAAAGTGGCTGTCTGATGAGGCTTTACACATAGCAGAGGAAAGAAGGAAAGCTAAAGGCAATGGGGAAAAGGAAAGATTTGCCCAACTGAATGCAGATTTCCAGAGAACAGCAAGGAGAGATAAGGAGGCTTTCCTGAATGAACAATGCAGAGTAATAGAGGAAAACAATAGATTGGGAAGGACTAGAGATCTCTTCAAGAAAATTGGAGAAATCAAGGGAACGTTCCATGCAAAGATGGCCATGATAAAGGACAAAAACGGTAGGGACCTAACAGAAGCAGAAGAGATTAGGAAAAGATGGCAAGAATACACAGAAGAACTATACAAGAAGGACCTCGACGTCCTTGACAACCACAATGGTATAATCACTGACCTCGAGCCAGACATCCTGGAAAGCGAAGTTAAATGGGCCTTAGAAAGCATTACTAACAACAAAGCTAGTGGAGGTGATGGTATCCCAGCTGAGTTATTCAAAGTCTTAAAAGAAGATGCTGTTAAAGTGCTGCACTCAATTTGCCAACAAATTTGGAAAACACAACAGTGGCCACAGGATTGGAAAAGGTCAGTTTACATTCCAATCCCAAAGAAGGGCAACGTCAAGGAATGTTCAAACTATCGCACAATTGCACTCATTTCACACGCTAGCAAGGTCATGCTCAAAATCCTACAAGCTAGACTCCAACAGTACGTGGATAGAGAACTGCCAGAAGTACAAGCTGGGTTTCGAAGAGGTAGAGGAACTAGAGATCAAATTGCCAACATTCGCTGGATTATGGAGAAAGCAAAAGAGTATCAGAAAAACATCTACTTCTGCTTCATTGACTATGCTAAAGCCTTTGATTGTGTGGATCACAATAAATTATGGCAGGTTCTTAAAGAGATGGGAGTACCAGACCACCTCACCTGTCTCCTGAGAAACCTGTATAAGGGTCAAGAAGCAACAGTTAGAACCGGATATGGAACAACTGATTGGCTTAGCATAGGAAAAGGAGTACGACAAGGATGTATATTGTCACCTTGCTTATTTAATTTATATGCAGAGTACATCATGCGAAATGCTGGCCTGGATGAATCACAAGCTGGAGTTAAGATTGCTGGGGAAAAGATCAATAACCTCAGATATGCAGATGATACCACTCTGATGGCAGAAAGTGAAGAGGACCTAAAGAGCCTCTTGCTCAGGGTGAAAGAGGAGAGTGCAAAAGTGGGCTTGAAGCTCAACATCAAAAAACTAAGATCATGGCATCTGGGCCCATCACTCCTTGGCAAATAGAAGGGGAAGTCGTAGAAGTAGTGACAGACTTCACGTTCCTAGGATCCCAGATCACTGCAGATGGTGACTGCAGCCATGAAATTAAAAGACGCCTGCTCCTTGGGAGGAAAGCGATGGCAAACTTAAACAGCATGATAAAAAGCAGAGACATCACCTTGCCAACAAAAGTCCGCATGGTCAAAGCAATGGTATTCCCCATAGTAATGTATGGCTGCGAGAGTTGGACTATAAGGAAGGCCGAGCGCTGAAGAATAGATTCTTTTGAACTATGGTGCTGGAGAAGACTCTTGAGAGTCCCTTGGACTGCAAGGAGATCAAATCAGTCAATCCTAAAAGAAATCAACCCTGACTGTTCCCTGGAAGGCCAGATCCTGAAGCTGAAGCTCAAATACTTTGGCCACCAAATGAGAAGGGAGCATTCACTGGAGAAGACCCTGATGCTGGGAAAGATTGAAGGTCAAAGAAGAAGGGGACGGCAAAGAATGAGATGGTTAGACAGTGTCATCGATGCAACGAACATGAAATTGAGCAAACTTCAGCGGACGGCGGAGGACAGGAGGGCCTGGCGTGGTCTGGTCCATGGGGTCGCGAAGAGTCGGACTCAACTGTGCGACTGAACAACAACAACCACCTCCTGCAGCTGCTGGATGACCTTGGGCAAGCCATAGTTCTGTCAGAGTTGTTTTTGAAAGAGCACTTTCTGTCACAGCTCTCTCAGCCCCACCTACTTCACAGGGTATCTGTTGTGGGGAGGGGAAGGGAAAGGAGTTTGTAAGCTGCTTTGAGACTCCAAGTGACAGGCGGGGTGTAAATCCAATCTCCTCCTCCTCCTTCTCCAATTAAATAAGAGATATTTACTGACTATTTACTGCTATTTAACAGTTAACTTGCTTTTCCATAATTCTGATTTAGGTGGATAATCAGATGGAAAGTTTTTGTGTTTTGTTCCATAGTGGTGTTTCATGTTACTGGCTTGGTAATGACTGAGTGACACATTACAGATAAGACACAAAGGTTTAATTCCTTTAATGGTGAATGCATAATCTTCCTCCCACTCTGGCTTAAAATTTCTGTTTTCATCTTCATACTTCTGTTTTTTTACAATTTGATTATACTATCTTCCTTCACAAAATTTGTGCAGATACTTAAAAAGGGGGTTCTGCACCCTTGCCCCTTCATCTTTGGCAGTCAGCTCAGGGAATTTGAGGTATGAAGGATAGCAAGAGAGAATGGGTGGGGTCTGCTGAGAAGGATGGATACCTTTGAGTGGTTGAGAGGTAGGAGCAAGGTTCACACCCATGTAGTGGTTGAAAGGCCTGAGAGGATAAAGCCACACATGGTAGGAAACTCAACAGGTAACTTGAGCCAGTCATTCTTAGTCAGCATAAGGGTAAAGGAAAAGGATATGATTCTTATGTCCTATTTTTTTCCTTGTGGTTTGGGGAACTTCCAATTATGATTTTGCATACTTAGGAGGCAGCTGTTGATTAAACATTAATGATGACTGCTCTATTGTAACACTTTGTTCTGTTCTGATTTCAAGGAATGCTCAGCATGCATGGCTTCAGGAAAAATAACCTGCGAACAATGTGGTGGCCACACTAAGGTAAGCAGTCTTCTCCCCCTGCCTTAGATTTAGTTCTATAATGGGCACAAACCAGCTCACAAGCCAAAATTTGGGCCAAACTTGGGCTGGTTCAGTACTCGGGAATGAATGCTCAGGGAAGATGCATTCCCTGAACATTTACCGGACTTTGGCCGGTTTGATACAGCTGCACAGTGCACGGTATCCCTATATTTAACCCTCCAGTTTTGCTCCCCCTCTGAAGTGGTAGGAAGCAAAACTGAAGGGTTAAAGCCTTCAAAGGGTGGGGGGAGCAAAACCAAAGGTTTAAATGAAACCCCATGCAGGGTGATCCCTGCCCCCTTTCTCCCATCCATGGTGAGCCATGGCTGGGAAAAAGGTGGAAGCAGGGTTGGCCCAAGGGTTTTTTGTGTACTAGGTGAGGCCACCTTGTGGCGCCCCCCCATGCGAGGCTAGCTTGTGGCGCATGCCAGGTGGGTGTGGAGAAGATGTGCCCTCCAGCCATCACTTGGCAGATTGGCATTCTTCATCGACCTTGGCATTAAAGGTCAGAGAACAGGCTGAGCTGCTCCTTTGAAGAGGGGTTAATGGGCTGTCCTCTCTGCCAGAATGATGTCTCCTCAACTGCTGATGTTTTCTTTGATCCTGCCATGGAGCAGAGAGAAAGAGACAGGCCCAAAGTCACCACCTGGGTTGACTCTGAACTCAGATCACTCTGTCTCTCCAGTTCTGCTGGTCTTCCCAAGGCAGCCGCAGCTCCTCCAGCTCCCAGAATTTCAGTGTGTGTGTGTGTGTGTGTGTGTATGAGAGAGAGAGAGAGAGAGAGTCCCCCAAGAAGAGAATCTGCCTGGTGGAGGCAGGTGGCTGCCCTGCTCTGGCCAGTGAGAGTCCTGCCCAGCCGGCGCTGGCATCTGACTGGGACCTGCCCTCCCTCCCTGCTGAGCTCTGCGAGGGCATCGGCTATAGATGCCTTCAGTCTCCACGTGTGGGCCTGGATGGAGAGTGGGAGGGGGCAAGGCAGGTAAGTGTCTCCTTCGAAGCTCCCCTCTCCCCTGCAGCAGCAGGTGCAGCCGAGGACCCACGACAGGGCACCCGCCATCTCACCTGAGGCCTCTCCACCTGCCCAGTGACCAGAGAGAGCACCTGTCCCTTCCCGCCAAGGGCACTCCTGACCCCAAGGTCCGGAGCCCGGCGGCAGGAGTCCATGGTCAGGAGCCTCGCGAGGTGGCGCACTGGCCCAGCCTTTGAAGTGGAGCTGCCTCCTGTGGCCGGGGCAGGCCGCGTTGGAGCAGCCCCTTCCCTGACCTGATGGTGATCCCGGCCAAAGACTCTGTCTTCTGCATGCATTCAGTGGTGGAAGCAGGGAGGGTGGCCCGGGCAGAAGAAAAGGGACTGTTTTGATGCGGCCCTGGCAGAAGAAGGCATCGCAGCCCAGGCGGAAAGAGGGAGGGTGGTCGCGTCGGGGGAAAGGATGGGAAGAAAGGTTTCCCATTATATTTTTTTCCTTGCACTGAAGCCCATTCCAGCAATTGTTGTGATCTAAAGAAGCACACCAAAAAGTCAAACAAACAGAATTCTTGACCTTAATGGTGCCTCATTTCTGAGGTGTATATTCTGTTTGTACATATGTATCTGGTAACTCCAGGCAAATCATAGTTAAAATTAATATGATGTGCTGGCTATACCCTTATATATTTGATCTCACAGGTTAATGGGTCTTGATGTAGGATATCTCACTCTTCCCATTTAATGGTATTAAAACATCGATGAAAGTCTTAATTGTAATGCTTATGACCATCCAAACACATCTCTGATCAGTGATGAGGTGTATTCTTCTTGGTCATGTCTGCTAAGCAGGAGGAGCCATTTGTTTTCATGCCTGGGGACTTGGAACCTCTTCAAACTAACAAAATGAAGCAAAACTCACACCCTGATCCCAGTAGCCAGTTGGAGGAAGAGACAGGAGTACTAGCCTGAATATACTGTGTCAACCTCCAGCACAACAGGTCCAGCCTCTCCCGTTCCTGTCTTTCTCCTTCTCTACTTATCAGTGGGGAGAGAAGGTCCTCTTCTGAGCACTACCAATGCTCAAGTTCCTTTTCTTTCCCTTGGCAGAGACAACCATATGCCTACATATGCCATCCACCCTGGAAGGAATAGCCCTACATTTTGGCACAAAGTCTCATTTTCTGTTATCCCTCTTTCCCTGTAAGGAAAGCCCCCACAGAATACAGTATCTCTTGGAGGCATTTTTCCTTCTCTGTAGTAGGTGGCTACTTGGGCAAATTCATGGAAAGGCAGAGTAGGAGGATGAAGGAAAGGGGGAGAGGAATCCATCTCCAGCAGCCACTCTGGATTCTCTCATTTGGATTACCTGCAGGTTTTCCATCCCGATGTAGCATGGTTCCTGGAAACTGAGCAGCATCAATTAACACAAAGTGTGCTGCAGTGCAGGTGATCAGTGCCATCTGTTGTTTTACTAAGCAGTTTTATGGACAGGATCCAGAAGGCCACCTGCAAACCTTCTACAGCTGGTGCAGGAGCCGACATCAATCCACCAGCCCTTGTGTTCATGGTGGATATGCTTGATTTCTTCCAAGCAGAGCTAGATGACTTCCCAAGACTTGAAGAGAAAGTGATCAGCCTGGAGTAGGGTTCCCAAGTACTTACCGTCTGCGGGCGGGGGACGAATGCTTCCCGGCCGGACCAGTCTTCCTGGTAACGCACCATGCCGTCGCCAGGAAGGGACGGTAGGCGACGCTATGGCAATGGGGCTGAAAACTCGATGGTACCATCGAGTTTTCAGCCCCATTGCCAGAGCGTCGCCTACCGTCCCTTCCTGGCGACGGCATGGTGCTCCGCGCCTCTCCTTCCCCTGGGGATGGTCCTGCGAGGACGTATCCATCCCCCGCCGGCACGCGGTAAGTTCTTGGGAAGCCTAGCCTGGAGAGCATCTTGGGGCTGCAGTGCAAGGCTACTATCTACAGTACCTTCATTACAAAAATGTTTTCTCTGGATGGCCTTCCTTCATTCAAAAGTCTTTCATTAAGGCAGCCGTTGAAGCTCTGCATTCTGTTCCTCTGCATGAACTTTCCTAGATGATAGCTTTCCTGGTTATCATCGCCTCTACAGTGTTGTTGCCCTGTCAGGAAGAGAAAGGCCTTTACATTCATCATACAAATAAGTAACACATTTTGTCATTTATAGGAAATAGTCATCCTTGATATTTTTGGTCCCACTCCCAAGGTTTTGTAGCCTTTGAGCAGTGGTGACATGAACTTGTCCATCTGACTTCATAGACATTCATCAGGAGAAGAGTGGAGTCCAAATGGTGAAAGGCTCTCATTGTTTTCTATGAACATGAGATCTAAGCTCTTGAGATTTACCATCAATGATGCATCGCTATCTCTTCCATTCTAGCTGATGCAGTGCCAGCCAGTATCACAGGCCTTTAATCATAGGGGAGGCCTATTTGCCATATAGGGTGCTAATCTGCCTTCATGAGGGGTTATAATCAAGAAGAAAAGTAGTAAGATAGAACCTTGCATATTAATTTTTTCCATTTAAAATTAAATCCCAATAGGTACAATGTCGCTGGTGTAAAGGAACAGGAGTATCCAATCATGACACATGCAGCCACTGTTCTGGATCATCTACTACTGTGTAAGACAATATACAAGGAAGCACCAGCTGTGCAGTCATTTCTCTTTTTTTCAGGCAGGTTTAAATGTTGCATGAACTGGGCTGGGATCCCACGGATGATCTGTGGCTGATTTTCCACACTATGTTTTGTGCTGCTGTATAGATAGATGTATACAGGCTATATGCAGAGTTTGTGTTAGTATAAAAAACAAGGCTTGTCATAAGGGAATCAAGAGGCGATCCTCGGCTGGACTGCAGACATTACTTTTCTCTCTCCAGTGTTTTTTTTTTGCGTGTGTGTTTTCGGAAAAACACCCAAATCAGCCAGGGTTTGTCAAACACCTGCTGTACATACGTGTGTGTGTCTGAGTAAGTGAAGTTTCTGTAGGGAACAGCAATAAGGTTGCCATCTGTTGGTTATTGACAGTGCTGGAGAAAAAAATGCCAACTGGATAAGAAGCTGAACTTGCATTATGTCCCCAGATTCAGTAGTGTGTGCCACTACCCAACAGAAAAGCTAAATTAGAGTACAGCTTCTCTTCCCCCTCACCCCCCAGCTTTCTGGATCCTGAAATAAAACTGCAAGCTAGAACATATATTTAATCAGGACCACCTAAAAGGTTTTATGCGTATTGTGGTTTGCTTTGGATTTAGATTTTGGACCAGCACTGCTGCAACTAGTCCCTGCATCTTGATTCATATTTGAGGGCCATGTTCTTGCTTATAGCTAAATTGCTAGAAGGAAGATTATAAAGCACCTCCCCTGCTAGGGATCCAAATCCTCCAGTGAGCATGAGATTGTGGATCAGTCACCAAAGACTGACACGCTAGACGGCCATCTGACAGCAATACTGATTATGTGAGCTCAGGCAAATCATAAGGGGGAGGGCAGGAAGGGCTGCATCAGTGTTCAGTTCTTGTGGCCCTTTCTTACATGTTCAGGGAAATGCTGATTGCCACTTTGGTGTCAGGGAGCAATTTTTCTCCAGGCCAGTGTGGCCACAAAATTTTGGAGGTCTTTTGCCATCTCCTGTGCATGGAACAGGGGTCACTGTGTGTGTGAGGGGGAGGTATTTCTGAATTTCCTGCATTGTGCAGGGGTTGGACTACATGACACCGGAGGTCCCTTCCATGATTCTGTGATTCTAGATGCAAGATTCAAGAATGGATCTGCCATCATGCTTTTTTTAAGTACCCATGATAAAGGTGATGTGGTGATTTAAATTAGGGCTGGGGATTGGAGTAGGCCATTATCTCCTCCAGATCTCTCTCACTGGAGCTTTCTATGGCAGAAAACATGCAGGGACCCAGATGGGCCAGGTGTATTTTCCTTTGCAGGGCAAATAGCTACAAAAGTCAGAGGAGGGAGGCTTTTCACTGGGAAAATGGTACTGTGTTAGGAAATATTTGTTTATCTTGTTGCCATTGCCCTGAGCCACATTGTTCTCCCTTCACCGCACAGGGCTGTTTTGAGTCATAAAAATCCTATTGCGAAATCCTTCATAAGTTTTTAAAGTTTAAGTAGCCTTTATTGGCATAAAATAATAATAGAAGTTAGTACAGCTAACCATCCATAAACATCTGTGTAACATAAAATAATTTCTGTGAGATCCCTTGGCGAACCCTTGCTGCGGGTTCAGGAAACTCAGGGGTCTTTTTTTGGGGGGAGCGCACCGGAGCACAGCTCCGGGAGCTCAGGAGTCAAGCCCCTCCCCCAGCCGGCTTCCCGGAGAGTCTTTCAGGCAGCCGAATGTCAATTTCAGCTCCATTATATCCTATGGGCCATTGAAGTCAATGGTGAAAACATAGGGTATATTCTGGGGCTGGAGGGGAGGCGATTTGAAGGAGAGGATCCAGACTCAAAGGATAGCTGATGGAGCCTCTCCTCAAGATACCCACCAAGTTTCAAGAACATTGGACCAGAGGGTCCAATTCTATGGGCCCCCAAACAGGTTGCCCCTATTCCTTCCATTGTTCTCTATGGTGGGAAAAAGTTACTATTTTCCCACCATAGAGAATAATGGAGGGAATAGAGGCAACCTGTTTAGGGGCCCATAGAATTGGACCCCCTGGTCCAATGTTCTTAAAACTTGGTGGGTATCTTGGGGAGAGGCTCCATCAGCTACCCTGTGAGTTTGGAGCCTCTCCCTCAAACCCCCTCCCCTCCAGCCACCAGAATATACCCTATGTTTTCACCATTAACTTCAATGGCTCATAGGATAAAATGGGGCTGAATTGCCGCTAAATTTCTTTCATTCCCTCCTTTCCTTCTTTCTTTTTCCTCTTTCCCTCATTCTTCTCTTTTTCTTTCTTTCCCACCTTCTTCTCTTCTCTTTTTTTCCTCCTTTCCCTGTTTCCCTCCTTCTTCCCTCTCTTTCTTTCCCTCCCCTTTCCTTCTCTTTCTTTCACTCTTTCCTTCTCTCTACTCTCTCTCTTTCCTTCCCTCTTTCCTCCTTCTGTGGCCCAACTCTCATGAGAAGGAGTTTAAACTTTAAACCCCTTCTCTCTTAGCTCCCCCGCCCAGGCCAGCTGGGGAAGGGAAGGGGAGGCTTTTGAAAATGCCACCCCCCCCTTTTGCTTCCCCTTCTTACATCACTTCCGGTGATGTCAGGGGGCATGGCATATGCTAATAGCCTAATAGCTCATTAGCATACCATATGCTAATGAGCTCCTGCAGCTGTTCTTCTATGAAAAGACCCCTGAGGAAACTTAAACACAAAACAGTTTAAATGTCTGGTCAAATTAGCTTAAACCATTCATGAGGACCAACTGTTCTAGTGTGTCAAGGAATGGATGATGGATGTTTAGGAAGTAAAGTGCCAGTCAAAATTAATGCACGTAGACCAATCCTGGAAGTTAAGTGGCTTTCTCTCAAAATATTAATGTAGAAAATACAAAACCGTACAGAACAAGGAAGGAAATATCTATATGGAGATTTTTTATATATATAATGAAATAATTTATATAAATTGATATAAAACGGTGTAAACTAAAGTAAGCTTTATTTCCTCCAAACGGGGGAAATGTGGATAGCAGAATTTATTCCAAGTAATGACTAGATTTATAACCCCAAGGATATTAGATTTCATGCTGATGATTTGTCCCTATGGAAAATTGACTTGTTTTGCCATTCTTTACAGGTGCAATGCTTGTTCTGGACGGGGAGTAGTAGATTGCAAAGACTGTAAGGGACAAGGACGTTTGCTGACGTACAACGCACTGGTGGTTAAATGGCAAGTCCCATTACAAAAACATTATGGGGAAAGAAAAGGGCCACTTCTATACATAACAAAACTGATGGTCTTGTGGGCTGTCTTCCTAGTGAGTACAGTGGCCTGGGTTTGATCTTCAGCATAACCAGAAAAAGAGACCTTGGGTTTTGGAGAGCGGAAAGGAAGGCTGATTGGGGTTGATATCTGCTTCTAGTCAGATTGACTGTGCAAGAACAGCTGGTTGTTTTATCATGTGAAAAGCAGTATCACCATTGATGATTATCTCTGAATATGCCTTAGGATCAAACTGCACAATATATTTTAAGATCTGTGCATGAGTGTCCAGCATATACTTTATTGTGAAATAGCAGAATGCTTCTATCCCAATTTGGATCAGAGCTGCAAAACCTTCCCCCGTATGCTCTTTCTGCATCCTCAGTTGCCCCCTGCCAATTTGCTATTTGGCCTTGTGGATCAAACAAAGATCCTTCCAGCATTTTGCACAGTTTGGCCCTTAATCTATGAAAACATTATAGTTTCTGTCATTAAATTCCTCAGAAATTTTACCAGTTATATTGTTTCAGAATTTACAGTCATCCCCAGATATGGTGTAGGCCTCTCATGTGGCTGCATCACCTCATCTATGGGGGCCTGAGAAGAGTGAGGCAAAGTTTGGAACTAGGGGTATACATTTGGCTCAGCTGAGCAAAAAAAGAGCCCATATAATATTTATATGGCATTATTCAGGCTCCCTGGAAGCCAAATCAGATTCTCTGATCTGATTTAGCTTTCCAGTAAAGTACTGCCATATAGAAGCCAAATCTATTCGGCTTCTGTACAGCATCCCCAACACATGCTTTCCCAGTTGGCTGGTAGGCCAGTTAGGGAAGCAAGGAGGAAGGAGAGCAGGTCAGTTTCACTCCCCTCTGCTTTGAAGAAGAGTTTACTCCTGTAAAACTGACCAGCTCTGAATCCATTCCCAGCCAGCCTGCCTTGGCAGGCAGGCTGGGGAAGGCACAAGAGGGCATTTAAAGATGGTGGACTGGGGAAGGCACAGGGAGGCCTCCTTGATGCTTCCACCTTCCCCAACTTGCCAGCTCCAGTGGGAGGGAAGGGAAAGGAAGGCAATTTGTCTTCCCTTCAATGATGGGAGCGTGACCCCCAGGGCAGGAATGTGGGTGGGGGAGGTAGTTATTATTTCCTATGGGGATGGTTGCCATAGGGTATAATTGAGCTAGATAAATTTGCTAGTACTGATAATTCCCAAACTCTAGTATCATACTGATACTGGAAATTGGGAATATCACCAAATACCAACATTTTTCAGGTTTGGTATATCCAAACCTGAAAAATACCATTTGTTTTTCGTGCCCACTCCTAGTTGGAACTGTATGTTAAAAAGGTGGTATATCAGAGATGATACAATCCTGTGCTCCAAAAAACATTTAGAAACCAAACCTCAGTTTTTGACAATTACTGATTTTCTACAAAAAAAAAATAAGTGGTAATTGCATGTCTTTTACCTTCACAGGGAAAATAACATCTCTGAATATGTGGCGCATCAGAGAAGGGACTTTCCTGCTAAACTGTTCCAAGCAGTTACGGGGCAGAAGTTGTTCAAAGATGAACAGGATATGGTAATGAAACGCTACAAACAAAAGCAAAATAGCCAGAGAGGCAGGATTAAAAAGGAGGCAACTTCCATGCTGACAAATACATTTTCCTCCAAAGAAGCAGAGTACTTGAGGGATTTTGAACAGGGCCTGTTGCTCTCTGAGTTTGCCCTTTCCCCCAGTGCAGTGGGAATCGGGATTGAAAGAGTGGAGTAATGGAGAAGCATCACGGCACATATTAATGTACTTTCCCATAGACACTTCACAAACCCCACCCTTCCTTTGTAACAAAAAGCAAAGAAAACCCAAAGCCCATATATTCAGTCATAAATTCTGGGGGTTTCCACTTGAAATCTCTTTTTTGTAAGCTACCTCGAGCTTTTTGAAGATTGGCTGAGGTAGAAATAGAATAACATATAACATCAGAAATCAAATATAGACTCTCCAGCAGCAGTATATCCAGAATGAAAACCTGTATGTCATACAATCGTCACTGCACTCTGTCTTGATTTAGGTCATCCTCTTCCATAGTTGAACCACGAAGTTCAAATATTGGGTATTCAGCATGAGGAAAAAACATCATTTATAATACCCAGACTTTCTAAATTACCTTTTCCATACAATTTTCAAGTTCACTGAGATGACCCTTCATGACAGTTGTTTTGCAAGTTATGTTGGTTAATTCAGAGGAACTATTAACATTTCTATTCCAGCCAGTCTTTTAAAAAAGAGAGCTAACTTTCATTGTGTGTGTGTGTGTGTGCACACGTGCTTATATGTGCATGTTTTCAATACACAGTTCACCATGAATCATGTAAGCACAGTGGCAGTCCAGCAGCTAACCTACACTTGCCTTGTTTTATGATTGATTTCCCAGGGACTTTTGAGGCCAGCCCACCCTTAAGCATTAGGTCTGGACTTCCGTTTCCTGCTGTATGTTCTGAAAGATTTTTTTCCCCCTCATAGGTTTCCCCAATTATAAATTTCCCTGATAGCAGCATAAATGGCGCCTCCAGGAATGCTGTTCAGAGACATTGCACTCTGTTTACTTCTACATCACGGATACTGAGGCAGGTGAGTATAGCAGAGGTTCTGTCTTAACACTCAAAAGAGAGGTGATGATTCACAATGCTGAGTCTACAGAGTTTTCTTTTCTTTTGCCCTGTGAGAATAGAAATTTTTGGCACACATGGGTTGTGGTGAAGAGTCCCTTTAGTGGAACTTGGGCCTCTGACACTTTGCCCATTTTTTGAACTCACTCAGTCACATATGTGATTTCTGCTACCCCAATGAACTTTAAATGGAAACTGTCAAGGTTCACTGGAGCAAGAATTGCAGCACAGTCTAATGCAAGTAAGGATATTTTGGAGGAATCCTGCTGATTGGGTGAAGGTGCTGATGGAAACATCAGATGCAGATTCTAGAAACAAAATGTCCAGAAGCTGGCAAAAAGTGGAGAAAGGGGCCCACGAGGGTAAAGTGCTAAGGAGGAAGGAAAGAGTGCAGTGGAATAACCCAGCAATCACACGGCAGCTGCCATAGTAGTACTAAAGGCAAACCAGAGCCATCAAAATCCAGAAACCTACTGAGTATGGAGAATTGAGAAGGTGCATTTTGTGATGACTGCCAGAACAGAGCCACTTGCATGCAAACACAGGAAATGGCAGGTATGCAGGCCCATAGCCAGGATTTTTAAGTAAGGGGGCATTTAAATTTCTAAGGGGGCACTGGCTAATCAAATTAAAGGAATACCCGGCTCCTCCCCTGCACCTGCCACCGCTGGGGGGCCCTGGGCTGGATGGGAAGTCAGGGGGCCTTGCTAGTAAGTCAGGGGGCCTAGCCCCGAGATGCCCCAGTGTAGCTACAGGCCTGCAGGTATGAATTGTTCCTTTGAACATCACCTCCCAGGCAATTTAGAAATGTATTGAGGTCACAGTGTTTCTCCACACACACCCCATTTCTCTACAGCAATACTTGGAGTGTATTGAAGTGGGTGAGTCCTGCTGAGGTGAAAACATGTTTTGGAAAACGTTTGTTTTGTGGTCAGACAAATGTTGTCCTTTCCACTGTGTATTTGCTGTATAGCTTCGTTATGATCCATCAAGAGCTTCATGTGCTGGAGGAGGCAGCAGTGGGAGGGCTTCTAGTGTCCTGGCCTCACTGCTGGACCTCCTGATGGCACCTGGTATATTTTGGCCGCTGTGTGACAGAGTGTTGGACTAGATGGGCCATTGGCCTGATTCAACATTGGCTTCTCTTATGTTCTTATGTTCTTATGTGGATGTACACATGATGCACATTGCAGTACATCTTTTATTGGAGTGTTAATACATTTTGAGACATGTTGCAATCAATGCTTTCTTAGTCTGTAATGAGGATACGTACACCCCCACTCCAAAAAATCTAGGGTACACAAGTGGAAAACTGGAGAAATGATTATGTACAAAGTTCCATTCTATGAGAGGTCTCTTTATTATGAAAAAAAAGCTTGTTACAGCTTTGAGCCAGTTGCAGGAATGGATTGAGAGAAACTAGGCTAAGTATAAGGCAGACACATAGCAATGCCTGCTGGACACTAGAAAATGAAGGATGGTTCAGTGTTCTTCTAACAATTTGGGCAAACCATGATACTTGACAAAGGTGTTCCCAGTTCCAAATAATACCTCACAGCTGAGATCCTGAGAAATATCCTTGTTTTTTGTCTTTTTTACAGAGGCAAACAATTGAGCATATACCTCTTACCAGAGTGGAATGCAGATGGCGTGAGGCATCCTTCTCCTTTTACGTTTATGGAAATGAACACAAAGTGCATACTGAAAATTATCCTCAAAAGTGTTCCTGTACTATCATATGATTTGTGGATCATGATATTTTTATTGTCCAGACACATGGTAAAGAAGCACTGGACATATTCCACCAGCATTCAATGACTTTTTCCCCACCATCAACCTGACAATGAACCAATCTATGCAGGAAATACATTTTCTGGACACTGCTGTAAAAATACACAATAGACACATAGACCTTATACCACCTTATACCAGAAACCTACTGACCGACAAACATACCTACATGCCTCCATCTACCATCCTAAACATACCAAATGATCCATTGTATACAACCAGGCTGTATGCTACAATTGCATCTGCTCCAGTCCTACAGACAGAAATTCACACCTGAAGGATCTACAGCAAAACTTTTTGGAACTAAAGTACCCATCTGATGAAGTCAAGAAACAGATTACAAAAGCCAGAATGGTACCCAGAGAAAACCTGTTGCAAAACAGGCCCAAAAGAGACAATAACAGAACACCACTAGTGGTCACCTACAGCTCTCAACTCAAAACAGTTCAACGCATCATCAGCAACTTACAACCTCTACTGGATATGACAATTCTCTTTCACAAGTCCTGGGGAACAAACTTTTTCTTGCACACAGATACCCCCCCCCCCAGTCTCAATCAACTCCTTACCCACAATAATACAACATCTAATTTGAACGTGGACACTGGTACCAGAGCTTGCAATAAACCCAGATGCCAACTTTGCAGCTGCATACACTCAGACAACACAATCACTGGACCTAACAACAGCAACTCCACCATCAGAGGCTCCTTCACTTGCTCATCTTCTAACATTGTATATGCCATTAAATGCCAACAGTGACCTTCAGTTCTCTACATTGGACAAACAGGTCAAACATCATTTACCCAAAGAATAAATGGACATGAATCTGACATCAAGAATCACAAGATTGATAAACCTGTAGGAGAACACTTCACCTTTCCAGGACATTCAATGGGTAACCTCAAGGTAGTTGTTTAATTGCAAAGGAATTTCAGGAACAAACTAGAAAGGAAAATGCTGAGTTGCAAGTTATTACAACACTCAGAACAATGGAATTCCAAGGACTCAACAGGGATATTGGTTTCCTATCTCACTACATAATGCTAACCTCACTCAGCCCTTACATCTGTATTCTCTCCAATCCTCCAGGAGGGCCATACATCCTCTTTATTTCATTTCTTATTTGGAATAACAGATTAGAATAATTTACTGCTCACTTTCTACCTAGGTGTATGAACTGGTTATTTCCATTTCATTGTATCTGAAGAAGTGTGTATACATACAAAAGCTCGTTCATTTCTGTTGTAAGATTATGTGTCTTAAAAAGGGGGCATCAGAGACAGATCATGTAATACCAGGATTTCTCACTGAAAGCGTGCTATAAAATTTTGCATGGCTATTTGTTTGGTGTTCATATGCAAAAACGAAACTTCATATTATAGCAAGTGTTATTTTTATAGCCTCAAATTTTGACTATTATCTGTGTGATAAAATGGCTTTCATCAGTATTGCTTATGTTTTTGAGGTTTTAAAATACATATTTTAGCTTTTTGATATGTATATTTAAAATGAATACTATGTTCTATTGTAATACAATCCACTGTTAGGGAAGAAATGGGATATGCTTTGTTAAGTGTACAGCTCTGTAACCTTTTAGAATCTTGGGGATGGAAAGCTGAAGTGGAGTGCTGAAAAGTGATGCTTAAGAGGGAGGACTGATTGGCCAGGGCTGAAGAGAACAAGCCATGAAGTCTCCAGAGCAAGATGGAGGTGTTAAAACACAGCTCTAAACGGAAAAGTGGTGTCATTGGAATGTTAAGAGTACTGAGATACTTCAAAGCTACCTGAGTTGATTTATCATGTATATGTAATATGTAAATGTCTGTGTAGTGGCAGGGTTTCAGTTAATTACTCTCAGCATTCCACGGTTAATGATTCATCAGCCCATTAATCTCCATTTATGACATATTTATTTCCATTACTACCCCCCCAAATGAACCCAAACAATTGGTAACCATATAAACTAAGCTTGTTATTCTTATTTGGTCCTGGCCTTTCATTTTGATAGAGACCCTACCTGTTCTAACTTTCTTAATACCATTATCCAAAGATACACCATTCCAGATTACCTTCTCAGAGCCTCAGCTGAAATTACAATTTAGGGACTGGATATACGAGACTGATGCACTGATCAATCGTTCTTTAATTCTGAAATCTAAAGTGGCTCCCTCGTATAAATATTGCAAATTTGAACACCGCAGGTCAAGTTACCTAGTCAATATCTCTAACTATAACCTCAGAGTGCCCTTTACAGTTTTATGATTCCAAACTATGCAAACACCTCTTTTGACTGGCTGTTATTCGCATACTCCAAAAGAGCAATGTCTCTGCATTTGTGGCTTGCCACAGGTGGAGGACCTTCCTCGCTACATGCTCTACTATCCACTTTACAGCACTCCAAGAGAGAAATTTTTAGCAGGAATTCTATCAGTTATGCAAGCATACCCAGAAAATGAGAAGGTTGCGTTCTAGCTTTCAGTTAATGATGCTTATCTATCCTATAGAGTTTCCCTGTTTGCTTTAGGAACATCTAAGATTAGATCTAAGGGGCACGCTACCTGATGGTGCTTAAACCTGTTTTATCTTTCTTTTATTACTGACTAGTAGTTAATTTTAACCCGGATATTAATGGTGTTTTTTAACTTTTTATGATTGCTCTTTTGCATTCTGTACTTTGTAGTGGCCAACGGCTTAATACAATAAACCACTTGCTTGCTTGGTCCTAGTATCGGTTAAATATTCATTACGCTGCATGTTAATTTACTGCTCACTCTCTACCTAGGTGTATGAACTGGTTATTTCCATTTCATTGTATCTGAAGAAGTGTGCATACACACAAAAGCTTATTCATTTCTGTTGTAAGATTGTGTCTTAAAAAGGGGGCATCAGAGACAGTTCATGTAATACCAGGATTTCTCACTGAAAGCATGCTATAAAATTTTGCATGGCTATTTGTTTGGTGTTCCTATGCATGGCTATTTGTTTGGTGTTCATATTATAGCAAGTGTTATTTTTATAGCCTCAAAATCTGACCATTATCCGTGTGATAAAATGGCTTTCATCAGTATTCCTTATGTTTTTGAGGTTTTAAAATACATATTTACATATTTTAGTTTTTTGATACATTTAATTAGAATGAATACTATGTATGACTGATAGGGCAAGGCTGAAGAGAATAAGCCATAAAGTCTAGGGAGCAAGACAGAGGTGTTAAAACACAGCTCTAAGCAGAAAAAGTGGTGTCTTTGGAATGTTAAGAGTACTGAGATACTTCAAAGCTACCTGAGTTGATTTGTCATGTATATGTAGTATGAAAATGTCTGAAACAATCTGCTTGTTTAGGGAGCTAAAACTGATTTTAATAGGAAGATAAGTACGGATATTCAATGTGTTTCCCTTCATAATAAATTGTTTCTAAAGAAACCAGTTCAGAGTATCTTTTTTTGTGAAGAGGGCAGAGAAATGGGGAAGCTCGGCTCTCTTCCAGCCTGCGTCCCATCCCAAGAGATGTTGGCAGTGGGGCTAGGAATTATATCCCCCTCCAACATTGGTGTTGTGTAATGCCAGGTCCATAAATAAGATGACCATGGTCCTTAGGGACTTCTTGCAACAGCAGAATGTGGACCTGGTGTGTGTGACTGAGACCTGGGTGAGGGAGGGGAAGCCAGTGGCTCTCTCCCAGCTGGCCCCTCCCAGGTTCTCGATCCTTCACCAATCACAGACTAGGGGGCAGGGGGAGGAGTGGCACTATTCATCCAGGAGGCTTACTCCTTTAGGGTGCTTCCGCCTCCGAGGATCACGGGCATTGAGCGTGCTGGCCTGGTCTGGAAAGTCGGGGAGAGTTTGGTGATTTGGCTGGTGTATCGACTGCCTAACACACCAGCCAATAGCCTGCCATCCCTGATGGAGGCCATAGCAGGCTGGGCATTGGAACACCCTAGACTGATTGTCCTGGGTGATTTCAATGTCCATGCTGATGATGTGACCTCTACTCAGCAGACCTGGTGTCATCCATGGCAGCGTTGGGACTCTCCCAACACGTAACGACCCCCACTCACCAGCCTGGGCACATGCTTGATTTGATCTTCGCAGTGGGGGTAATAGTGGACCGGGTTACTGCTTCAGCAGTCCCGTGGTCGGACCACCATGCCCTAGGGGCCCGCCTGAATGTACCACCCCAAACCTGTTTAGGCAGTGAGCGTATTTTAGCTTGCCCGCGGGGCCAGATGGACTCGGTGTGGCTCCAGACGGCCCTGTGGGCTCTGATGCCCCCTAGTGGCTCGCTGGATGACCATGTGGAGGACTGGAATAGCCGGCTGTCTGCAGCCATTTACGAGATCACTCCACGGCACCCTCTACGCCCCTGAATGAGGCTGGCTCCTTGGTATACCCAGGAGTTACGGCTGATGAAGTGGGAACTCAGACAGTTAGAGAGATGGTGGCGCCAAACTTGTGACGAAGCAACAAGAACATCTTATAGGACATTTATGAAAGCTTATGAGATGGCAGTCAAAGCCGCAAAGAAGGTTTTCTATGCAGTGGAGATTGTGTCCACTAGCTCTTGTCCAGCCCAGTTGTTTAGGATGATTCGGTCGCTAACAGCTCTGCCATAGGCAGACCAAATTCTAGGGAATTGGACATTGGCTGTGAGGCTTTTGTGAGCTATGTTGCAGATAAAATCTTGGCTGCCGCAATCTCCCCGCCACAGTTCAAACAGTGAGTGAGCTTGAGGCCCATTGCACATCTTTGATTCCTATCCTGGATCATTTCAGCCCTCTCAGCCTGGAGGAAGTTGGCAGTTTACTCGCAGCTGTGCACCCAACCTCATGCCCAGCCTTTATCTGTGCCCTTCCTGGCTTATTAAATCTGGCCATGAGGGGTTTGAGAGTTCTGATGCAGCATGCCACATACAGGGGTCCCCAACCTTCTTGAGCCTGTGGAATCATGACACAAGGTGGTGGGTACAAGCACAAAATGGCTGCTGAAGAAAGTGGAGCTAAGCACACGGAGGAAGCCTAAGCACAGGGGAGAAGAGGCCATTTTAAAAATACACTGGTAAAGAAGAGTGAGTGAGAGAGAGTAAAACTGAAATAATGTTCCTTTAATCTGCACAGCCAATTGCATCTCCAATGGCCAATCAGAAGCCCTGCTGGCTACAAGCCCCACCTGGCCCTACCCACTTTCTAAAATAATTTGAGCACCAAGAAAGGTGCTGCTGGGTTCCATGGGCATAGCACTAACTCAGGGCCTGTCGAACAGAAGACTGTTACATACTCTGGGAATACAGATCTGGTGTATGTGTGTGTATAGAGCTGGGTTTTTCAAAAAAGCGAAACCCCCAAATTGCCCCAGACTCCTGGCAGCATGAAGATAAAGCACTGGCACAAGCCATCAGATTGTTGGGTTGTCATTGGATTATGTGTCACTTGCTTCTCTCCTTATATCCTACTAAAGCGAACAAGGTAGTTGTGTCTGGGAAATATCCAGTGCTCCTGAGTCACATTCCCACTTCAGGATTTTCTAAAACACTAGGGCAGAGGTGGCCAAACTGTGGCTTGGGAGTCACATGCGGCTCTTTCACACATACTGTGCTGCTCCCAGCAGGGCAGCTGGGGAAGTGAAGGGGAGGCATGCCTCCCCAATTGGTCTTCCCTTCCCCAACCAGTGTTCCCCTCCCTTGATAGGCTTGAGGTATGTGTGTGGGGGGGGGGAAGCAGAGAAAGGAAGCCCAGAAAATGACAAAATGACAAATGCTCCCCCCCCAGCTGGCTTGGAGAAGCTAAATAAATATTATTATCAATTACTGGTTTTATCCCTTTTGTTTTTATTTTTGGAAGCCTCATTTAATTTTAATAAAAAGTAAATTTGCATATTTTTTCAATAAAAACATGTGGGTAATATTTTTTCGTGCCTTGTGGCTCTCAGACATATGACGTTTGTTCTATGTGGCAAGTTTGGCCACCTCTGCGCTAGCATCTAGTCTAGGTAAGGTCTGCCCTCACACACATTTCCTCACATGAGAAAGAAAGCATTGGAGCACAAACAGAGATGGTTAGCAGGATGTGATGAGGTCTGCACATCCCCTTTGGACTGAGCGATCGGGGTAAATTTGGGGGTTGAAACACAGGTGTGACGCATGTCAACACAAGACAGAGGGTCATCTTGTCAACCATCCTATTTCTAGCGACCAGGTAAACCGTTTCATTTCTCACTACATAAAAGCTTGGCCTTTTCCTTAGAGATTTCACTTAACTCCAGCTGGGCCTGGAGCCTCTCCCGGCATCCACTGTGGCAGCCAGGCACCAAGCTGCTCCTGGAGTCTGCTGCCACAGCTACCAGGCCCATAGTCACTCCTGGCATCCTCTGCCGTGGCAGCTGGGCCCAGAGTTGTCCTCTGCAGTGAAAGCCTCCATCAATTCATCTGGCAAATGTGTTTTCTGTGCATGCAGAGACAATGCATTTTTTTTAAATTTGGGGGGTGTTGTGTATTGGGTCCAATGCATACTGAAGATAGACCCTCCGTGATTATCAGCCATAGTTTACTTGCACACAACACACATAACATCAACCAGCCAAAACGGCCAACTATATACAGTCCCCGGGTGACACCCACAGGTTCCATAGGAGTGTTTAAATGTCCTGCCACAGTTCCTATAGGTGCTAACTATGAGTCTCAGGATCCTAGTCCCTATCGTCCTTTTGGAGTAAAGCTCTGGTTGCATACTGCTGACACGTAGTGGCGGTCAACGGACATAATGGGGGATTTAAATGCACAGTATATTTTAAAAAATATTTTGGATTTTTGTGCAAACCTAGGGAGTATGCCAAGTTTGCAGAAAAACACCTTTAGCATTGGCATGGCCCCAATCTGTGGATTTAAGAATCTGCTGATGTGGGCCACACATTGCTATTAGATATATAGATACAGTGGAAGCACGAGGAAAAAAATTCTGAGCAGGCACAGAAGGGACAAATTACATTGAAGAACATAAGAGAAGCCATGTTGGATCAGGCCAATGGCTCTGTTCGGTACAACACTACCCCAGACATAGTGTTCCATCTATACCTTCTGGCTAACAGCCACTGATGGACCTCTGCTCCATATGTTTATCCAGTCCCCTCTTGAAGCTGTCTGTGCTTGTAGCTGCCACCACTTCATGAGGCAGTGAATTCCACATGTATTTCCTTTAATCTATTCTAAGCTTGTTGTTGTTGCTGTTCAGTTGCACAGTCCAGTCCGACTCTTTGCAACCAGATGGACCACATCACACCAGGCCCCCTTGTCTTCCATTGTCCTCCGGAGTTTACTTAATTTCATGTTTGTTGCATCGATAACACTGTCTAACCATCTCATCCTTTGCTGTCCCCTTCTTCTTTTACCTTCAATCTTTCCCAGCATCAGGGTCTTCTCCAGTTCTAACCTTACTGCTCATTAATTTAATTGCGTACTCACAAGTCCTTGTATCATGAGAAAGGAGGGAGAAAAGTACTTCTTTCTCTGCCTTCTCTATCCCATGTATGCCTCTATCATGTCACCCTTCAGTCATCATTTCTCTAAGCTAAAGAGCCCTAACTTCTTTAAACTTTCTTCACAGGGAAGGTGTTCCATCTCCTTAATCATTTTAGTTGCCCTGTTCTGCATTTTTCCAATGCTATAATATCTTTTTTTGAGATGTGGTAACCAGAACTGCACACAGTATTCAAAATGAGGCCACACCATAGATTTATACAGGGGCATTACGAAACTGCCTGCTTTGTTTTCAGTTCCCTTCCTAACAATCCCAGCATAGCATTTGCCCTTTCTATTGCAGTCTCACACTGAGTCAACATTTTCAGTGAGTTATTTACCATATCTCCAAGATCTCTCTTGGCCTTTTCCACCAGTTCAGACCCCATCAATGTATATTTATAGTTAGTATTTTTTACTCCAGTGTGCATTACTTTTCAATTGCCAATGTTGAACTTCATTTGCTCCATTGATGCCCACTCACCCAGCCTTGACACATCCCTTTGGAGTGCCTCACACAATCCTTCCTGGTTCTCACTATCCTGATCAACTTAGTGTCATTTGCAAACTTAGCCACTTCACTGTTTACTCTCAAATCCAAATAATTAATGAACAAATTAAAAAGCACTGGACCTAATATTGAGCCCTGGGTTACCCCACTGCTTACCATCTTTCACTGTGAAAACTGCCTATTTATTCTCATTCTCTGTTGCCTGTTAATTAGCAGCTTTATGTCCACAAGACTTGCCCTCTTATCCCATGACTGCTAGGTTACTTGGGAGCCTTAAATGAGGAACTTTATCAAAAGCTTTCTGGAAGTCTAGGTCAACAACATCCACTGAGACACCCTTGTGCATATGTTTGTTCACCTCCTCACAGTGAGACAAGATCCTTCCTTACAGAATCCATGCTGATTCTTCCTCAATAGCTTTTGTTCATCCATCTGCCTACTAGTTGTATTTTTTTAATAATGGATTCCACCAACTTATCTGGTATCAACATTAGACTAACTGGCCTGTAATTTCTCAGATCTCCTCTGGAAACTTTTTTTAAAGATGGGGGTTACATTAGCTATCTTTCAGTCCTCGGGAATGGAGGGAGATTTTGGTGATTGCATATTTTTGTCAGGAGATCCATGTTCACATTTGAGTTCTTCAGAACTCTTGGAAGTATGCCATCTGGTGATTTGTCATTTTTTCATTTGTCCATCAGTCATAGGACCTCCTCTCTCATCACCTCAATGTGACTCAGGTTTTCAACACCCCTCCTGAAACTGGCGGCTCTGGAGTGGGCAAACACCTCCCATCTTCCACAATGAAGACAGAGGCAAAAAATGTATTCAGTAATCCTTTGACCCCTTGGTCACCCAATGGCCCCCTCTGGCTCCCTGGCTGGTTTTCTGCCACTATTGTATCTGAAGACAGCCTTATTGTTGGACTTTATGTTTTTTGCAGTATGTTCTTCATAGACTCTTTTTGCCATTCTGATCACCGACTTGCATTTTGTTTGCCAAAACTTGTGCTCCCTTTTATTTACTTCACTCAGACCAGCCTTCCACCGTGTAAAGAAATCCTTCTTACCTTTTACAGCTTCCATTACTTTGTTTGTTAACCATGGAGGCCTTCTTCAAAACCTATTTGTAACTTTCCTAACCTGTGGTTTACATTTTATGTGAGTTTCCATTATTGTAACTTTAAATAGTCTCCAGGCTTCCTGAAGGGATTTGACCCTCCTTACCTTTCCTTTCAGTTTCTTCTTCACAAGCCCCCTTGTTTGAGAGAAGAACCGTACACATTCTCATAAATAAACTATTACTTCACTCATCACAGAACTTATCAGTAATACATTCTCGCATTTTTCTGTGTTTTCATTCTGCACCTGGATTTTTGGCCACTGGCAGGACGAATGGCTCTCCATTTAGAAACTGACAAAAGCCAGTGTGCTATACTGGTTAGAGTGCTGGATGAGGATTTGTTACCTACCCCAAAGCACCCCCCCCCCATATCTGTTATGGATGCACTACAAAAAGGATGGTTTGACCATACAAAACCAAATGCATAGGAGTAGAGGAGTCTGGGTGTACAGTGCCCCAAGAAGGTTTGGCCTTATGAAATCAAAATGAAAAGAAATGCACACTTTCTCTGTTCCCATACTGTTGCAAAGCGGAGCATCAATTCAAAGGCATTCTCTACATGGGAATAGCTCAAACAGCCCAGATCCTCCAGAGCTGCCTTGATCCAAGTCCATTTTGAATCTTCTAAAACCCTTCACACCCTCTTGGCCTAAAGCATGACACTGGCTTTTGCAAGATAAATAATCATGGATATTTAGATGTGCTTTACAAATGCAGTTCCTGGAACTGTATAATCAAGCTAGAAAGAACTATTTGGTTGTCTCTCTGACACCATCAGCACGTCTGTGTCACCTTACCCCAGGTGCACTTTTCATGCATATTCTAGTGACCCTCACTTGATAGGACAAACACTAAGTTCTGCCTATGAGGTCCCATCTTTCCAGTACACACCGATAGGGTCTCAGATCCAGAACCACATCTGTCAGGATCCAGCCTAAAGTCCAACAACAAGGGTTGATCTACAAATTTTTGGACTAACAACAGAGGAACCCTAAATACTGGACCCATAGGGAAAATTCAAGTGCACGAGAGCATCCTCAAGCCCTCCATTTTTGGTAGATGACTTCTCTCCAAAACCATCCTCCAGTCACATCAGCACCACAACACTGGAGCTTTCTCTTCAAGCTTTCTCTTTCCCCATTCTGCTTTTCTTCCTCAATTTAAACAGAGGCTAGATGGCCACTTGACAGCAATGCTGATTCTGTGAACTTAGGCAGATCACGAGAAGGGAGGACAGGAAGGATTGCATCAGTGCTTAGATCTTGTGGCCCTTTCTTACACACCCAGGGAAATGCTGATCACCACTTCGGGGTCAGGAAGCAATTTTTCTCCATGCCAGTTTGGCCAGGGATCCTGAGGTTTTTTGTCATTTTCTGGGCATGGAAAATGGGTCACTGGGTGTGTGTGGGGTATTTGTGAATTTCCTGCATTGTGCAGGGGGTTGGACTAGATGACCCTGGAGGTCCCTTCCAACTCTATGCTTCTTTGATTCTAAACTTTCATGTCCTGTTTTCCACTCTCCCTCTCATAGCTCTCCCACTTCCCATTCTGAATTAGTTTGTCTTTCTATAGCCAGCTCCTTTCCACTGCATCCTGGTCAGGGAATTGATTTCCCTTTGCCCCCCAGTTAGAATAACGAGACAGACAACAGTTTGGAAGCAAACAAGGGCCACTTTATTAACTATGTAATACAAGGCAAGGGATCAGCTAAGCGAGCATGGAACAGGCAAGGCAGGTGTCATTCCCCTGACCAACCTCCTTGCCCTTTTCTCAAGTGGGTCACCCAGCTCTGGTCTTGAACCATCGGTCTAGCCTGTGACCGGCAGCCCAGCATACCTGGTTGCCCCTAGGAACGCATACCCCTGAAGCCTTCCAACTTGCAGAGAGGAGCATACCCTAAGAGGTTCCCAGCGGAGGTGATCACCATTCCCCACGCTGGACCTTGAAAATCTGAAGGCAGTTCTTGATGACCCCCTGTTCCCTAATGGGGAAAATGCCATAAGGTGCTCACTGGTTCCGGTTTCTTGCCCACACCAACCTGCCACAGCCAAAACCAAGCCTCTGCTTTGGTCTTTGCTCTCCACTAAAAGGCCAAGGCTGAGCTAATCCCTTGCCACAAGTCCTACAAAAAGAACTCGTTGCCCTTGTCAGATAGATGCACCCCATCAGCGCTATACAGGTCTTGAAACTCGACCTGTATGCCGGGGTGCGGCAAAATTGCCCTAAACAATCCTCCATAGCCTTTCTCATCTGGTGGTTGGCTTACACCTAGCGAGGGCCTCCCCAATTGTGCCATACCTGGAGGGGCAGAATAACTGACTCCCCTATCTATACTCTGGGCCATCTTGCTCTTATCAACACAAGGTTGATAAGCACCTATTGAAGAAGACTTGGACTCAGAACGTGGGGCGGTGGGCCCCAAAGAAGGATACTGATCATTTTTAATGTAACAAACTACTTTTTTTTTCATTTAAAGCTTGTATACTGTAACCATTATATGACCCCCACCTCTTGGGGTTTTAGTGGTTATCTTTACTTTCTCCAGTAGTTTATAGTTCCACCTTCCTTATTTTCTTGTAGTTCTGGAGAGAAAAAAAGGTCAGTCTCCACTTGTAGCACCATGGCCTTGCCCATCAAGGCGAAGCAGAATAGCTGACCAGACTATCTGCATTCTAGGCCACCTTGCTCTTATCATCACAATGTCAGTCTCCACTTGTAGCACCATGGCCTCATCCTTCATGACAAAGCAGAATAGCCAACCAGACCCCCTGTACTCTAGGCCACCTTGCTCTAAGATCGCAAGGTCATTCTCCACTAGTAGCACCATGTCTTTATCCTCCATGGCGAAGCAGAATAGCCGACCAGACTACCTATACTCCAGGCCACCTTGCTCTTATCATTGCAAGGTTGGCCTCTTCTTACAACATCAGGGCCTTGCCCTTCATGGCAAGGCAGAATAGCCGACCAGACTATCTGCACTCCAGGCCACTTTCCTTTTATCCTTGCAAGGTCCGCCTCTGCTTTCAACATCAGGGTGCAGCACCTGAAAGAATAACTTAATGACTTAAACATAACATTAGATTTTGCAATCCTGTTCGTATCCCTAGTAGCATCTTGTAGCCTTTGCCCTCAGCCCGCAGAGCTAAATACTGGCAAAAGGCCTGCACGGGGCATAATTCCATCTCAGAAAACTCTCCCCACCAGCCTTCAAGTGTCTTCCCTATACAGAAGTCGCCCTACTTCTCCTCGTACCCAGATGCTGGACATTGGTATGGCCAGACCTGTCTCAGACCCACGTCCTCCCTAAAGGACAGGAACCACTAACGCCATCATATGAATCCAAAACTTCTTTCCATACAAGGGGGTGACCTCTTATACCCTTGGTGACCCTAGTCCCATGGTGCAGTAGGTCCAAGCCCTTCATGAACCCATAGCTTGCTAACAAATGCTCAGCCAGGTGCCACAACTTTGCATGAAGGTCCACCAGTGGGGCCAGGACAACAGAAGCCCTCCCACTGTTGACCCCCCCCCCAAGCACCAAGAATACAGAACTTCATTTGCCCCAGAGTCCCTATCTATACCTTGTGGCTAATAGCCACTGATGGACCTCTGCTCCATATGTTTATCTAATTCCCTCCTGAAGCCGTCCATGCTTGTAGCTGCCACCACCTCCTGTGGCAGTGACTTCCATGTGTCAATCACTCTTTGGGTGAAGAATTACTTCCTTTTATCCATTCTAACCCAACCACTCAGGAATTTCACTAAGTACCCATGAGTTCTTTTATTGCAAGAAAGGGAGCAAAGTACCTCTTTTTCTACCTGCTCTATCCCATGCATCGATCATGTCACCCCGCAGCCGTCACCCTGCAGCCATCATTTCTCCCAGCTAAAGACCCCCAAGCATTTTAACCTTTCTTTTTTTTGGCCCCCCGTAGGGGATTTTTTAAATTGCGTTTTCTATAAACTACAAAGAAAACAGGGCAGGATATCTACATACTACAGGTGAAAGTAAAGAAAAACCCCTAAAAACCCAAGAGATGGTGGTCATACACAATGCTTATAAAATTAGCTTATAGTTAAATATTATTATACTTTGCTATGTTGAGTGAGTATACAATTCCTAATGCTTGTACTAAAATTACCAGCAAATCTAACTATATAAACAGCTCTATAGAGAAATGATTTAAATTCATTTAAAACGGGATCTAGAGAGAATCGCAACTCATTTTTTTTCCTTTTTGTTTCTTAGTTCATAGCTTAGTTAGGGGCAGCCACCCCCTGTTCCGAATCTGAGTCCTCATTGGAAGGTGCCAGTATGCCTTCTTCTTCACTTCCCTTGTTGCTGCCATCTTCCTCTTTGTCCTCTTCTTCTGCTGGACTGACATGTTGATGTAGAAATTTGTATGCCTTTGTAACAGGGTCAATTTTTTCTTTCTTATCTTTAAATTTAAAGACTATACCTTCTGGCACACATCATCTGTAGGGGACATTATTCTTCTGTAAAAACAGTGCCAAGTTCCTAAATTTCTTTCTCTTTTTCCTAATTTCAAATGGAATGTCCTTCAAGACTCTTATTTCTTTGTCTTTGATTTTCAGGGTGGTTCCACTTGTTGCTTTCAATATTTGGTCTCTTACTTGTCTTCTGGAGAATCTCACCACAATCTCGCCTGGCAAATTATTCTTTCTTACATAGTCAGAATACAACCTATAGATCACATCTATTTCATTTTGTAAATAATCCACTTTTAAATTTGTCACTGGCCCCAATGCCTCACACATAATATGCTTCAAGTCTTCTCCTTTTGCTTCAGGGATCCCCTGAAATCTTAAGACATAGCTTGCCTTTTCCATTTGGAGCTGTAGAAATTGAGCCTCATTAGTTACTCTCTTTTTTCCATCACCTGCATTTGTTTTTTAAGCTTCTGCATGTTGGCATCCACTTCTTTAAGCTCTTGCTCCATTTTCTCAGTCTTTTTGGTAGTTTCATTCAACTGGCTTTGTTGCGCATCGAATTTCTGGTGGAGCAATGTCATCATTTTAACCTTTCTTCATAGGGAAAGTGTTCCAACTCTTTTATCATTCTAGTTGCCCTTTTCTGTACCTTTTCCAAAGCTATAATATCTCTTTTGAGTTGTGGTGACCAGAACTGTACACAGCATTCCAAATGAGGTCACACCATTGAGTTATACAGGGGCATTATGATACTGGTTGATCTGTTCACAATACATGTTATAATAATCCCCAGAATAGCACTGGCCCCTTTTATTGCAGTTGCACACTGTCTCAACATTTTCAGTGAGTTATCTACTATGACTCCAAAATCTCTCTGTTGATCAGACTCTGCCAGTTCAGATCCCATCAGCATGTATTTATAGTTAGGGTACTTCTACTAGTCCCTACTAGCCTTTTTGATCCAACTGTCAGATGCCTTCACAGCTAACCTGCTTCCAGTTAGCTCTCTGCAGGCAGGCTCAAGCCCAGTCTTATTTCACTAGTTATGACCAACCATGTAATCTTTCAGCTGACAAAAACACCTTTAGGTGGCTCTTGTAAATCTACTGAGGGCTCTCTGCTCTATGATTCTAACATAGAAGCACCATGGGGGGGTATCTCTCTCACTAACATTATAATTAGCCCTCTGTTTTGTTTGTGTCCCTCTCAAAAATGAATTCTGTCTGAATGAAAACAGGATCCTGCGTAAGGTGGGACTTGATCCAAAACCGACGGCCACCCTCCTGTAGTAATGGATGGAACCAAACTCTGAGTTTGCAGTCTGAGAAATAGAGCCCCTGATAGTGCCATAACCACTGGGTCCCTAGGCTGACCCGCATGTGTAAGTGCTTGCCCCCTTACCTTACCATGAGGGAGGCTCCTCTATAATGCTCCACCTGGAGCACCTTTGTCCTGGCTCCCTGACATGTCATCCTAGTACCCTAGTACCCTAGGACTGGGTGACCAGATGTGGCTGCTACCGCACCTACCACATTGACTTCACATTGTCTGTCCTTGAGAAGACCCAAGTGTGCCTCTGCACCGGGACCTCCTACCTGGCATCTAACTGCTGTCTCCCAGACTGTTGGACAGATGTTGTCTCTCTCGCACACCAGCTCCTAAGGAAGCTCTTTGTCCATCATCCAAAAAGGTTAGGCGAGCCAACACCTGCACTTGAAAAGATTATAGAATCATAGAATTGGAAGAGTTGTACGCATGCGCTGAGGAAGCCGGTAGCTTGCCCGACCCCTCCTTAGAACTAATATCTTAAAAGCTCAAAAAGAATGTAATTAAGTCCGTCTCAAAGATTACCAAAAGGAGAAATCACGGTGCGAACTTCTGGCGAACACAGGAAAACCTCTGAGACTTTCTGAGGGTAGGTTAGCAATTAATTATTACTGTTTTAGGGAGGTAACACCCAGGCCAAACTTACAGCTCTTATCTGACTCACTGGAAGATAATAAGAGCAATGGCAAAAAATATAAAGGAACTCTCTGAGCAAATGTCTGCATTCCAGAACATGATGATAACCTCTCAGGAACAGATAAAATCTGAAATTAAGATAGTAAAAGACACACCCACAGAGCTAGCAATTCAGCTTAAAGAAATAAAGCAGATGGCGATTGTGGCCACTGAGCTGGCTACGAAAAATAAACAGATGATAAACAGTTAAATACCCAGCTCACGGAATTATCAGACTGCAACAGAAGAGCAAACCTTATTTTTGCAGAGATTTTGGAAGAGATAAATAGCAAGCTTTTGGAAGGAACACTCAGAGATTGGATAGGAGAAAATGGAGTCGAGATACAACCCCCAAGTTAATGGCCATTAGCTACACAGGCCACCCCGAGGCCTTAGCCCTTATCAGGCACCCAGATCATGCCTCCCTAGAAAGGAAAAGGTCCCAAAAAACCTAATGGACCACCACAGCTCTGAAAAATCAGGCTGTGGATACTAAGTCCTACCCCGGGCTGCCCTTCTGGGCTTCTACTGGCTCTATCTCTCTGCAAATCACCCCAGCCTAAGGAAACACGGCCACGGCCACCTAAAAGAACCATTGTGAGCCACTGCCCCAGGAGACCGCCACGCTCCACCTACTGAAGGCCGCCCAAGGCCCTGGTGCTGCCGCCAATCGCTCCCTGATGCCTCAGCTGTGCTGCTGCCACCCAAAACACTGCACTGTGCCATCATTCAGCTGCACTAAGCTCCCCTGCCAGGAAGCCGCCACCAGGAAGCTGCTGCCAGGAAGCTGCCACCACCGCCGGGAAGCTGCCACTGATGATGATGCACCAGTCACCACTGCTGCTGAGTGCCCTGGCCTGGGGCCTACCAGGTAGGCCTCAGCCCACTCCCTCTGCGTGCTGCAACCAGGCTGAGCATGCAGATCAACTGACATCAGGCAGGAGCGGAGCTCAGCCTTTTCTAGCAGAGCCAGCTCCATCCCCGCCACCCATGTCATGATACAGTGCATCATGGGCTCTGTTGCTGCCCCAGATTCCTCCGGGGTGGTAAAACGGCCCCTGGCCTCCAGCAGCTTTGCTGGGAGGCCAGGAGCTCTATTATCTTAACTCTATCCTAGTCTATTCCACTGTGTGTTCTGGTCCTATTTTGAGCAGCACATCACTTACCTCTTCTCTAAGGGTTGGTTTGCTCTGGACTAGCCAAACACCAAGAGCATAATTTGTTTGTAAAGATAACTTTAATTGGGAGCTTAGCTTAAATTAACACAACTACGTACTACAACTGAATGAAACTAATTTTTTATTTGTTTTCAATATTGGGACTCAAAAAAGGAAGCCACGGCCTTCAGTCTGCAAGACCTGAGCAAGGCTGGTAAGGATAGGACATTTTGGAGGTTATAAATTCATAGGGTTCCTATAAGTCGGAAGCAAGTAGATAACACATAACTCATACATACAGTCATGTTAGGACAATAACTTGCTCATTAAATGCTTTGTTTTTTTGCCCTTCCCTTATTGTACTTATTGCCATTCCAGAGGTGGGGATCATGTATCCAACAGACAACAATGATTCCAATTAGTCCCTGATCTTCTGTGTCAGTTGTACATGTGCAGGGGATATTTGATTTGGGTAACACATCTGGGAGACCAAAGTTCAAATCCCCACTATGCCATGGAAGCATGCTGGTGACCTTGGACCAGTCACACATTCTAAGACTAAACCACTTCATAGGGTTGTTCTGAGGACAAAATGGAGAAGAGGATAATGATGTAAGCTACTTTGGGTCCTCCTCACAGGAGAAAAAGGTGGAGTGTAAATAAAAAAATAAAGAAATCCTCTGGTGACCAGCACTGGCAGCATTGACGATAATTTTCAGCATTAAAGCAACAAAAATTACCAGAATTTACAATGAAATTAAAAGTATTGGGGAGCACAATTCATAGTGAAAATCACAATATATTATTGATAAAGTGAGATAATGCACTGACATAATCAACTTATAAAAATTCAGATTATGTACCCTAGTATCCTGGGCTATCTGTCCTTAACAGTTGTGTATAATCAATTACACATTAAAAGCTTTAATATACACAGTTGCACACAACTGAATTTCAAAATTCCAGAGAGCAGCTACTTAACATGACCTCTCAAGATCCTCTCAATGTCTCGTTTTTCTTTTCCTGACCATGAAAAGTTTATCCAAAGAAGCATGGCAAGGAACTATAAACCAACAATGAAACAGCATCTACAAAAAAGCATGTATCAGCCAATGCACCACACAACATATGGAGCAGGGCCCTTTGAAATACGCAGTTGGCACAGGTGGGTTGAGCCATGATATGAGAATGTGGGGAGGGTTCCCTATTTCTAACAATGTCAAGGAGGAGGAGATAAAAATTAACACCAAAAAAATAAATAAGCCCATTCCATGACACTGTCGCTTGGGGGAGAACTAAAGTGGGGATCAGGAGGGGGCAAAGGAAGAGAAAGGAGTCAGGAAACGTTGCTCATCCAGCTGAAACAACATGGTCTTCTTGATCACTTGAGGACTCACCAAAACACCAACTTTGGACATCCCTGCAAGGTAGATACATGGTAAGCAGGCTGGCTCCTCTGCTTCCCTCTACTGTTACCCTCTAGGCTCTTCTATTGTCTTTGATTGGCCAACATCCTCCAGTGTCCTTCTGCCCACATCCATGGGGAAGGGCTGTGGCTCAGTGGTAGAACATCTGCTTGGCATGCAGGTCTCAGGTTCAATCCTCAGCATCTCCATCTGAAAGGAGTTGGCAGGAGGTGATGTGAGAGACCTCTACTTGAGACCCTGGAGGGCTGCTGCCAGTCTGAATACACAATACGTACTTACCTTGATGGACTAAGGGTCTGAGGCAGTATAAGGAAGCACCATGTATTAATGTACTGGCTTCAATCCACAAATATCCACTGGCTCCCATATATCCATCATTAGTCACCCCCATCCATCACAGACGCCAGTGCCCATGCTGACAGTGAGGAGCTTGCCAGCTGTGGAATGCCCCCAGGCACACCAGCATTCAATCCATCAGATTCACTCTCTTTCAGACACAGACACTACCTGAACTCCATCCATTTGAAGGCCCCTGTTCTACTCACTCACATCCACACACAAACACTCCCCAGCTTCCATCCATGAATATCCACCTACATCCACTAGCTGATTTCTGCCAGCTTCTGTTGGCAAATGTTATCATGAAAATTAGGCCATGGATGGGCAAGGCTTCTGTGCAGCAGACTGGTTGAGTACTCAGGAGCCTCTGAGTCTCATCAGCTTTTGGAGCCTCTTTAGGGGACTTTCTTGACCTTTCCAGATTCCTTCGGATTGGACAAGGGTCCCTCCAGTTCCTCGGGTGCAGGAACTAGCAGCAGAAGACTTTAAATCTGAGCCCCCCACTTGTGGCAACAGCGGGAGCAGGAGTCAGAGTGTCTTGAGTTAGGAGCTTCAAAACACCAGCCTTGGGAGCAAGGCTGGAAAGCTGTAAAAACCCCATACAAGGGTCCTCTACCTCATCACAATCATCTTGGCGAAGACTTAGTGAGTATTTTCCTCTTTCTTTCAACCTTCAGACTTGGAAAAGAACACTTGATTGCCCCCATAAATCTTCCCCAGAGGCAAAGGGAGGTGGAGACTCCCACGGTGAGTGGCTCGGCAGAGTTTAGGGGAGTTATTGCATAAAAAATATAGGGGCAAAATAACACACTGAAACCTATCTGTTAGCTGGAAAAATATTTTTACTTTTAAAGTGGTTTATTTGACTTATGGAAAGGAAAACAGGCTTATGGATTTAAAATGGCAGCAGACTGTGAGCTCTTTACCTGCGTAGTTACATACTGACTGTTGTTTACAAACTGTCTGCTCAGGAGCGAGATGGCTTCTCTAATTGCAACTGAAAAGAAGGATTTCCAAGGAAACAGAGATATATTCCCGTTGTCAGATGACTCTTGGGATCTCATAAAACTACAGATGGAGACCAAGATTACAGCTGCTGTTTTTCAAGTGCTGGGAAGGATCTTGACTGGCTCTGAGAGAGAGGATATTGTATTTCTGGAAGTGCAAGATTGCCAAGTACAGATGACGTTACATATGACAAAGCGATGAGCGACATGGCTTGTTTCAACACTCGATACCCATAATAAGAGATTTAGTCAGCTGTTACTATGATGATTTTTCAGAGACTTTGGCCTTTGAGATGGCTGGATATAATACAGCATTTGTGTGTCTGTTTTGTCACACAAGCAAGCTTGAAGGGGATGAGATTTTCAAAGATCAAAGACACATAAGGGAAATAATTCTAAAGAGACATTTACAGAGAAAGCAAAAGAAACTGAAACTTTATAAGTAATCTGAACTAACATACTCTGATTGCTTGTATTGTTCTAATTGATTGAGATAAAGATTTACCCAAACTGGAACTCTTAAACTGTTAGACTGTTACGAAATACCTGTTTATATTTTCTCTTTTTTGTTCTGTTTTCTCGACTTACGTTGATATTTGATATACAATTGACTAAGAACTTAGCCTGAAGCTATATATCTCGACTTTCTGTACTGTTTTAACTGATTAGTGAAAGTTATAAATAATAGCTGTGTAATCTGAAACAATATATCTTGTTTACCTGTAACGTTCTAACTGATGGATGATAAGTGTGTATTGCAGGGAAAAATATAAATAATAGGCTGCTTATCTAGAGAATGTGTAATGACTTAACCCTCTTAAGAGAAAAGATGGGATGATACAGTGTAAGGTAAAAGCTTTTTGGAACTGTTAGGTTGAGAGCTGATACTGTGGAGAAAATACAATCTACTATTGCCCTGGTCACACTGGGGGAAAAGGTGCGGCTGAAGTGCAGCTTTTTTGAGCCGCATCAAAAGAGAAGCATGGCAGCAGGATCAGACAGATCCCCTGAGCCACCGCGCAGTTGCTCCCCAGCATGATCAGATGGTGAGCCCGCTGCGCACATGCACACATGCACAGTTCTCCAAGGCCTCTGTATGCTGCAGGGAGATGGGCGCGTTGGCGAACAGACACCCACCCATGCTGCACGTCAACCAGTAGGGAGTTGTTTACTGGAATCAGGTCTTTGGTTTAATGATGTTTTTAGTGGAATACAAATTAAAACAAGGGAAAAAATGGTAATATGTATGTAAACATGATTTTGTGAGCAACACATTTGGCTAGATATGTTAAAATGTATTGCTCTTTTTAATGTAATCTTTTAAAATAATAAACCTTACTAAATGAAAGAGAATTAGACTTTTGAATTGTTACCGTTAGTAAGAGAAAATAAGTTTAGAAGTAACTGTAATAGAATAAGAGAGACATTAAGGGGGTTGGAGCAGTGCGGGAAGCCTTGTTGGGGGGGGGGGGAGAGGGAAAAAAGAAAAATGGATGTGTATTGGTATGTTTAAAGTGTATGAACATGTGATATGCACCGTAAACAGGCTGGCTCCTCCACTTCCATACACTGGCATCCTACTGACTCTCCTACCACCTTCAGCTGGCCAAAATCATCCATCATCTGTCTACCTTTATCCACTGGTTTTAATCCTTGAAGATCCACCAGCTCTTATCCATCCACCATCCCAGCCTTGATTCCCATGCTCCTCTCTGTCTGGAGGAGAAGCAAAGATTCAAGATTAACAGCCTGTCTAAGAGGCAGTCTTCACTCATTCCTCTGGGTTCAGACCCTGCAGTTTCTGAAATATATATATTTTAGCTGATGATAATATGTTGTAAAACAAACTCAAGACACTCCTGCCTGAAATCAAGCAGGTGCCAATTCCTCTGTGAAATGGAACAAAACATCCATGGTGTTATCAGTTTACGATCCAAAGCAAATGAGATCCATGACTGAACTTCCAGCTGTTTTCTTTTAAAAAAAACAGGTGCATCAGACCAGGACCACAGCATACGGGCAAAGAGACTATAAGCTTTCCTCCTTTTGTACTACTTTCCTGAGCTGAAACAGCCCTACAGAATGGCTCTTTGACCCCTTTTCATAAATGTATAGAAAGTACTCTCTTCTATCCCTAAACACTCTTCCTGCTGCATTGTTTTTGGTTCCCTTCTTAAAAGAGAATCAGGAAATGAAGCAGGAAGTCTAGACAATGGAGAAGTATGTAGAAATGTGTATGAAGTCTTTATGTTAACATCTAAACCTATCCACTTGTTTAGACTGCTAAAACTGATTTTAATAGTAAGTCTGTTCTACATGTTTTTTTTAGCAAATCATTTCTCTGTAAAGAAATCAGATAAGAATATCTTGCTAACTTCTAACATGTACCCACATATCAGGGGAAATTCAGGAAACAGTTTGTCATTAAAGTGGAATTTCGCAACAAGCTTGAACAAAGCAGACACTGCACAGTCAGAGGCACAGTTCCAAAGAAACTTCTGGGTGTGGTGTGGAGGCAGCAGAAAAGGGTGTAGAAATAGGTAGTGTGAAGCAAAGCATCCCTGGTTCCCTCCCTCAAGGGGTAATGTGAATGGCAATGGGCTTGTTCCATCCTGCAGGTGTTTCTAAATGATCTCTCAGGCTACATAGCCCTTATCATATTCAAGGCCAGAGCTGGAAAAGTGGTAAGTAGCTTCTTATGAGAACCTGCAGATCACAGGATGGGAGGGAGGAGGTCAGGAGTGATGAGGCAATTTTCTAGAGGGCTCCAGTAAGACTGTGTGCTGGTTGGATATCATCATCACCTGATGTTGCTTAGCCAAAAAAACCCCACAAACCGAAACTGTAATTCAGCTAAAAACCTGGAAACAAAAGCTAACTTGGATTCTGGTGGTCTGAAGACCTGGATTTTGATAAGCTTCTATTGCATTAGATAGCAACATAGAGAATGTATCAGCTGAGGCCTTTGACTTTTGGACTTAAGGTCTGTGCTATCTAATGCAAGTCTTGAAAATGTGTTAGATTGTTAAGCCAGTTTTCTTGTTTTCCTGCTGTGTGACTTTAAAGCATTGTGTTGCCAACAGAATAAATCTTTGTTTTGATAGAAACTAAATAAAACTTCAATAAAATTTTAATAAAATTAAAAATAAATAAAATAAAATGTGTGTACAACAGGCCTGGGGACCCATGGGGTTCAGCTTTGGACTGCTTGACAGGGTTAGGGTTATGACAACAGAGCCCTGACCTGGATAGGCCAGGCTAGCCAGATCTTGTCAAATCTTGGAAGCTAGGCAGGGTCTGCCGTTGTCAGTATTTGGATGGGAGACCCCCAAGGAATACAGGGTCACTATGTAGAGATAGGCAATGGCAAACCACCTCTGTCTCTTGCCTTGAAAACCCTGTGGGGTCACCACAAGTTGGCTGCAACTTGATGCCAAAAAACAAAACATTCAATAATGTTCACTATGCCGCCGGTCCCTGCTATAAGTCTGAAGCTACTGAAGCTGGCTACATGTTGGAGATTGGCGTCCGATTTTGTCAGTATGAGTATGAAAACCACAGCAGCTTAAAGGGAACACCCTGATGAAGGATGAACTTTGAAACGTTGTTATCAAACATCTAGACACAACGTGAATTATTTAGTAGTTCTCCATTGTTTATACATTGTAGCACAGTTCTTCATTGCTTACATTTTGTACTTTTTCATTGTAGTTGCTTTGTATATATCATTCTCTATTACATGTTCTTCAGCTTTTTGGCAAGTTGTAATTGTTGAGTCAGTTAACTACACTTGTTTTTGTCTTCTATTATCATTAAAAAACAAAACATGACAATTCTTGTGGCCCTTTCTTACATGCCCAGGGAATTGCTGATTGACACTTTGGAAGTAATTTTTTCTCCAGGCCAGTTTGACTGGAGATCCTGGAGGTTTTATGTCATCTTCTGGGTGTGGAACAGTGGTCACTAGGGGTGTGGAAGGAGAGGTATTTGTGAATGTCCTGTATTGTACAGGGGGTTGGACTAGATGACCCTGGAGGTCCCTTCCAATTCTATGATTCTATGAATGGAATGAGGGATGTCCTCTAATAACACATACAAGCCTACTTTACTACCTCAGCATCCTTGGATCGTATGGGATCTGGGCAAGAAAATCCTTGTTACCCACAGGAAGGAATGCATCGCTCTTTATGGTGACAGACTATACACCCCATCGTCAGGGGACCAGGCAACCCTAATTTGTTGTGATCCTGGTGGCTATGAGCCATGGTGATTGAGGGGAGCTTCCATATAGAGAGGCAGAAAAACTAGAGTTGCCAGCCT
>JAPDNY010000002.1:67407960-67455562 GCA_029375565.1 Gekko gecko | reverse complement strand
ATTGACCACTACTGGCCGAAGGAGGTGACCCAACACGACGCGCCAGCCCCAACTCAGGAGGGACCGCCAAATGAGCGGACGTCGGCACCTCCTGCCCTGGAGTTAGGAGAAGAAGCGGTGGGTCCTCCCACACAGCCTCTACTCAATGGAGGGGAAGCCCCAACTCCAGCACCACGGCGGTCCACTAGGGAACGCCACGCTCCGGCATACCTGAAGGACTATGTCCCCTAGGGAAGGTCCGGACTATGGGGGGAGGGGTGTTGTGTCCGCTGACCACTACTGGCCGTCAGCAAAGGAGCCTGAGCTTGAGTCCCGGAGAACAATGGGACTGGGGCTCCTGGCTCCAGCTTAGGGGAACCAATGGGAACAGCAGCGGGAATTCAAAACCACCAATGGCACCAGGGGGTGTTCCCCTTCACTTGTATATAGTTGGCCATCCGGCCAGGTAACTTGCGTTGTTGTTGTATAATAGCGAACCATGCTGATCACTACATCGTTGTCTGTGGTTTCATTATGTGTCTAACCCACTATACAACACAGTTACAAACAAGGAGCCAATTTTTCAATGGACTGTTTGTGGACCTGTTTGTGGTTGTTGGGAACATTGCTTCTCCATTTTTCTCCCTGAGTGCAGGGTACAGCACAATCAGCTTTTCATACATGCATGCCCTCACACAGCTTGACTGACTACTACCCCACATTTGCTGTGCCACTGTTCTGCTCAGCTGGCAATTGTTTAAACTGGTTGTTCCCCACCACCACCGCTGAAGGGTTTTTCAGGTTTTTTTTTTTTAAATCAACAATTGTTAATTCAATAAAGTGAACTAACATTCTGTCTCCTGCTATGATCTGCTAGTTTCTCTAAAGTCTTAGCTTTCATTTTTATAGGTAAATCTCTATTCTTTTCTATTGCTTCCCACGTAGATCTCTGCAAGAAATGTTTACATTCTTAAAAATGAATGATGGGAGATCACAGAAACAAGTAGATTACAGAAAGAGGCTGCATCAGAATGTTAGTTCACGTTACCACAATAGCAATTATTGACCTTTTAAAAGACTAAAAAAGGCTGGATTGTTAAATTGTCAAAAATCAACCTGGAAACTCCAATTGCTCCAGAAAGTTGCAGCTCAGCTTTTAATGGGAGCTTGATGGAACATGCATATTATGTCCATTCTGCAGATACTCCACTGGCTGCCCGTTTGTTAATAGGCTCAGATTAAGGTATTGGCTATCACATACAAAGCCTTTCATAGTCTTGGCCCCTCTTATTTGTAGGATCATCATCACTATGTTCCACCATGACAACTTCAGTCTTGTCAGCAGGGGCTTTTGCAGGTGCTACCAATCTTCAAATGGGCAAAATCGACAACTGCTCATACACATGTGCTTTCTCCATTGTGGCGCCACCTTGTGGAATCGCCTGCCCAAGGAGATCAGGAAAGCTCCCGCTCTCCTAGCTTTTCACAAACTATGCAAAACTGAACTACTCAAGAAGGCTTTTCTGCACAGGTAACAGGGTTGCATTACATAAAATGATTTTACAGACATGCTTGGATAAATGATTAGGGACTGTAGTCCATACTGTTGTGTTTAGTAAGATCCTATTTATGTCATTTCTGTACCAGTTAATGTGTAATGTTAATACTTACACTATGCATTGGTTATTGAATGTGCTATTTTTGTGATTCTACTGGCACACTATTGTAATCCACCCTGAGCCCCTGTGAGAAATACAGACTATAAGTAATGTAAATAAATAAATAGATAAACTTATTTTTTTAAAAAAACCCTACAATTCAGTGTTCCTCTGTGGTCTCTAGCAATCTTAATAGCTGTCAGTCTGTTTGATCCACAGTGTTCTGGTGCCTGCACAGTTTGGAAAAGCTCAGTGCAAAGCTCAGTGCAAACAGGCATTCAAGTCATTCCTTATGAACTGAATGGACCCAGTGATCAGCTTACATCTGATCATGGAAGTTGAACAACATAAGTTTAACTGTTGAATGTGCTTGACAAAAAAATTGCAGCATCTCTAGAAATAAGAGACTCACAGTGGGTGCTGGATATCAGCCTAACCTGTCTCATAGATTGACTGTGAGGAAAGCAATAGGAACAGCCTTGGATCTCTATAGGGAAGAAGACCAAGGTATAAATAAAGTAAACAAATGAAATATTTTGGATCTGACATCCTTTAATAGGGATCCATTTCACGTTTAATATTTTATTTTAGTCAGATTTAATTTAGTTTTATTTGTTACCATAAGCTCATTTGTTGAGGTGGGATATAATTTTGAGCAAATAAATAAGAGTTGCATTCTTTGAAGTTTTTATTTCTGTATAGAGGAGAAAACAAACTGATGCAGCAATCAGAGTATGACCATATATGTGAAACTAAAGAATGTTAGGTTATTTGAAGGCAAGGACAAGGTCCATGAATAGCTCCAAAGTGGGGGGGGGGATCACAAAACAGCAGAACAAATTTCTAAAGAATTATTAGGAACCCCGGAAAGCAATACTTTCTGTATTAGGATTCTTGATTTTTATCAAAAGCTTGTTCCTGTAAATGCAAGTTCAGGCAAGGAAAACTATAATTGAAGGAAGTCCCAGATTTGTTCGCCTGTACTTATTTCAATACAGCCCTTAGAAATGCAGTACAGTTGCATTCAACCTATTGAAAAACCAAATAAAGATAATTTTGTCCCAATTGTTTCTCTCTTGGATTATATAAACTACTACCACACTGGATTTTGGAACATCAAAAAATTTTAACGGAAAAACACCCTGGATCAAATCACAATCTGTACCATTTTTGAGTACACACTTGAGAGGATGAAATCTGGATGAGATTTTTTGTATTTAGTCAGGTTTTTAGTATTCATAGATAGCAATTTAATCAGGTGACCTTATGATTTATTTATTTTTTGCATTGGGAAAATTACCTTTAACTGAGGTGTTATCCATTCTACTGCCATGATGCCAAAAGCACAGAGACAGTTAGGGGAAACTGAGCTTCTCTTTGACCTCCAAATCCACTTCATGTATGGGACAAAAGTCCCTGGTGCTGGGAACTATTCCCATATGTGGTCAGAAGAAATGTGTACACTTGATTAGCATCAGCTGCATATAACACTGCTAAATATAACACTGTCACTTCCTCCAGAAGGACAGGTCTCTGTTGTCTGGAGTTAAGTTATAATTCTGGGGGAATCTCTAGGTCCCACCTGGAGGCTGGCAGCCTTAGACCTGGCAGCAAACTCTGGTTGACTTGATACCAACTGACTTGCATGGCTCAACTAGGCCTGGATGCTTGCTACTGTTCAACAGCAGGTACCTTATGAAAACCTCTGTAGTGTAGCAGTTAAGAGCTTCAGAGTAAGGTCTGAGAGACCAGGTTCAGATTCCCATCTTGCTGTGGAAACTGTTTGGGTGATTTTGGACCAGTCACATAATTTCAGCCTACCCTGCCTCACAGGGTTGTTGTGCAGATAAAAAAAGGAGAAGAGAATAATGTAAGCTGCTTTGGTCCCAACTGTGCCACAGGCTGCACTCTCCAAAGCAGCCATTTCCTCCATGGGAACTACCATTGCCAACCTCCAGGTGAGGCCTGGAGATCAACTAGAATTACAACTGCTCTCCAGATGTCAGAGATCAGTTCCCTTGGAGAAAATGGCTGCTTTGGAGGGTGGAATCTATGGATTATACCCTGCTGAGGTTGCTTCCGTCCCCAAACCTCACCATCCTAAGGCTCCACCCACAAATCTCCAGGAATTTCCCAACCTGAAGCTGATAACCCTAAGAGGAATTGATTTCTGTAGTTGAGAGATCTGTTGTGATCCCTGGACAGCTACTGCTATCACTGCTGCTGTGGGGGAGGGGAAGCAGGTAGGAGAGTGATGGGGCAGAAAGAAAGAGAAAGAGTGATGGGGTGGGGGGCACAGAAAAAAGAGATAATAATAATAATAATAATAATAATAATAATAATAATAATAATAATAATAATAATAATAATAATAATAATAATAATAATAATAATAATAATAATAATAATAGATATTGGATTTATACCCCACCCTTCACTACCCAAAGGAGTCTCAGAGTGGCTTACAAACTCCTTTCCCTTCCTATCCTCACAACAGACACTCTGTGAGGTAGGTGGGGCTGAGAGAGCTCTGACAGAAACTGTTCTTTTTCAAGAAGAGCTGTGCCAGAACTGTGGCTTGACCAAGGTCATCCAGCAGGTGCAAGTGGAGGAGTGGGGAATCAAACCCGGTTAGATTAGAGTCCATGCACTTAACACCAAACTGGCTGGTAGAGAGGCAGAAAAACTGGTAGAGAGGCAGAAAAACAAAGAGGGAGTGGTGAGGTGGGTGCAGAATGAGAGAGGAAGTGACAGGCATTGAGGGGAGAGAGAGTAAGAAAAGGGGTGACAGGAGGGAGAAAGAGTGTGAGAGAGGTAGGGGGAGAGGGGAGGAAGCAAAGGTGGGACAAATGGAATAGCCATCCTGCAAGTTTCTTGTGGGTTCCCACTTGTTACAATTCTAATTATCAGCAATTTCCAGTTTAGGTGGTTAGTTAAACTAAAAGTGGTTAGGTGGTGTAGCCCAGTGGCAGGGCAAATGCTTAGCTAACAAAAACTCTCTGTCATCTCTGGTACACATTCTTAAACAGCAAACAATGGGAATGACCATCTGCCTGAGGCTCTGGAGAGCTGCTGTACATCATAGACAATACTGAGCTTGATGCATCCATGGTCTTACTTAGCACAAAGTAGCTTCATGTGTTTACATATATGTAGGTCACATTGCAGTATTCATTTTGTTGTGTTCTAGTGAAATGGTCTGGCTTTATGCATGTGCTAGACTGGTGTGACAAACTGAGCTTTGAAAATTCAAAAGCTGTATACTCATGTGATAGACTGTGAAGCATTAATGCCTCACAGAGCCGGTGAACCTCTGAGTGACAGGCTGCTCAAACGGATTTCATTGGATAGTGTCAGTTGAGCAGAATGAGTGTAGAACTGACTGTTGATGAGAACTCAGTTTAACTCTGACTGAAGACTGGGAAGGTGGCAAGGAGGAGTGGGAGGATCACTGAAAACCCATATTTGTACAGAAATAGGGACAGTTTCTAGCTTAGAAAAGTAATTCCCTGCCCAGTTGAAATGGAAGATAGTTCTAAAGAGTGGAGTGACCCCTGGGTTTTTTAGAGAAGGATTTTGGGTACTTGGTAATGTGGCCCTGCTTTCTGAAACCTGAAGAGTCAGTTAAACTTAAGAACTTATATTACAGTGTTTAGCAGACACTGAAAATACAGCTTCTCTTCTCAAAGATTCTAAGACCTTATGAAAAGCTTAAAACTCTTACTTGCTGGGAAACATATTGTTATTTTTCGGTCCAGGACATTCCAGGACTATCTACCAGAGACTGGCAGAGCTTGGAGCTCTAGAACAATAGTCCACCAGGACTCTGGAAGTGACCAATGAGAGACTTATGCTATGTAAATAGCCTATCATAGGGAGCTGAGTGTGGTTTCTGCATGCTATTTAAAGAGGGCTGTTGCCCTGGTGCCCTTATTCCTGAAATCACTAAATAAAGTAGAGCTGTTCATTGCAATGTGTCTTGAGCCCAGTATTTAACATTGGCGATGAAGGCAGGATCCTGTTCAGCGAGCCTTGAGTTCATCTGCACTGCACCGCACACCGAGCTCCAGTGCCACGTGCACCGCACCGTAACCAGGAACTATGGCTGCTGCTCCAGGACACTTCGACACATTTGACGCCACTGCTGAGGACTGGGACTCCTACATTTCCCACTTCAACTTCTTCCTCGAGTCCTCTGATGTCGACAATGACACAAAAAAGCATGCCACTTTCTTCTGGGTCTGTGGCCGCTCAGTGTTCGAGATCGGGAGCTACAAAACACCCGATACCAGATGATTATAGACCAGCTGAAGGAGCACTTTGTGCCAACTCCCTCTGTCATTGCGGCCCACCATGCATTCTAAAGGAGGAACCAGGCAACAGGGGAGTCGATCACAGTCTACATTACAGCCCTCCAATGTGCTGCCCAACACTGCAACTTCCACGACCTCAAGGAAGCACTCTGCAACTGCCTGGTGTGCAGACTTCAGGATGAGCAGATCCAACAGCAGGTCATCATCAAGTGGAACCCCACGTTTAAGGTCATGTTGCAAGAAGCCCTCTCTGCATAAGCCGCCAACCAGTTCACTGCAGAGGTCCGCCAAGCTCAGAGCCCGCTAGCTTCAAGGAGACCCAACACTGCAACCCACCATGTGAGCACCTCTGACAAGGATGAGGAGGTCCTGAAAATACATCACCCAGGCCACTATGGCACTAGCACTTGTGCCACAGCTTGCACCAGTGAAATCCACCTTGATACCATAAGGCTTAAGGCCAAGTGCATCCCCTTTGTGCTGAAGCCAAAAATTGATGAGGGGCTGGATCATTTGGTGGGTCAAGGGATTTTGGAACCCCCTGGGAAACCCCGATTGTTACGACCCAGTATTCAACACATATTATCTGGAGTTCGTGAAATTAGTAAGTTATTTTAGAGTTGTTATTGATTCACTTCAGACATTTGATCCTTGATTTCAACTGACTTTCCCCCCTCTGTGTTGAATAAAATAGTTTATTTTTCAAACTTTCAAAAGCCTCTTGTGTGCCATTTTCAGAAGTATAAGTTAAGGAGGTGATCTTTTCTCTTCCCTCTTTTCCCCGGGCTTAGTCAGCTTCAAAATATAAAAACGTGACAGTGTGGGACAGCCATAAACCTTCAAATAAGAAGAAAATAAAGGGGCTGCTTAGCCAGAAAGGAAGGAGAAAAAGGAGGGAAAACCCTCCATGTGAGGGAGGGAAGACGGTGAGATCACCATAATCAGATATTGCAAGAAGCTGATACTATCCTTCATTTAGTTTAAAAACACAAAATCAGGACAAATACATGGCACCTTCAAGGACAGTACTGCAGATTTGGGCAAGGATCCTGGTATTTTAAAGACAACATATTAACTTCTTTGAATGCTGGTGTTCCATCTGAATTCCTACTGCTGTGAATTTTGGTGGCAGCACTTGTGGCATCATAAACTATTTGGTTAGATGGTAGTGGAAGTCACAGCAGAACTTGATAAGAATGTTAAAATTATGAAGTATTTGTCTACTAGAAACCCCAACATTCCTTCTCTTTAGGCTAGTTAGCGCTCTCTCTCTCTCTCTCTCTCTCTCTCTCTCTCTCTCTCTCTCTCTCTCTCTCTCAGATAAATGGAAAGTAGTGTTGACTGGCAATCCTGGGAGTTTGGGGGATTGGGCATGGGGAGGGGAACATAGTGTAATTCTCTAGGAATTCCCCTTTATGGTAAAAACAATAGAGATTGGGGAACTTCTTAGAGCTTCAAAGGCTGGTAGCAACTGGAAGTAATACCACTGCAATCCACAATGACAACCCTCTGCCCCCCAATTTCGCCTGCTGTGAGGGCAAGAGCAGGGGAGAGCTGGTGGGGGGGTGGGAGGTTACCCCCCATAGTGGGCAATCAGGTAAACCTAATGGGAAAAGGAAATCTGCTTGAAAGGTTAATCTTATCCTCACTCCCCATGTCAGGTATTTTTCTGCGTGGTCTTTTTGCTGCATTATGACTGCTGGCCAGGAAACAAATAAAAAACCAACCCCATGTCCCAAAGCAAAGGTGCCTGAGCAGAGGGGGCTGAAAATCTTGGTCCTTGCAAATGTGTATATCTCCTGAACAAGCAATTGCTTCACCTCACTGAGTCAGTGGGATCGGTCTCACTAACAGATAAATGCATATTTATTATTGAAGGAATTTATATGCCACCTCTCCAGAGTCCTGTGTGAGGCAATGCACAAGTAAAAACAATTTGTTGTTGTTCAGTCGCACAGTCGAGTCCGACTCTTCGCGACCCCATGGACCAGATTATGCCAGGCCCTCCTGTCTTCCGCTGCCCGCTGAAGTTTGCTCAATTTCATGTTCGTTGCATCGATGACACTGTCTAACCATCTCATCCTTTGCCGTCCCCTTCTTCTTTGACCTTCAATCTTTCCCAGCATCAGGGTCTTCTCCAGTGAATGTTCCTTTCTCATTTGGTGGCCAAAGTATTTGAGCTTCAGCTTCAGGATCTGGCCTTCCAGGGAACAGTCAGGGTTGATTTCTTTTAGGATCGACTGATTTGATCACCTTGCAGTCCAAGGGACTCTCAAGAGTCTTCTCCAGCACCATAGTTCAAAAGAAAAACAATTAGAATTCCATAAATGCATCATGAATTGCTCATTCTATTGACTATTGATGCTTTACCTATGATCTTTTTTTTGCCCCAGTGTTCTGCAAGAGTGGCCAGTTAGGATGAACAGTTCAAACAATTTGTTCTCTGACAAAAAACATTATTTGCTTTGGGAAACTACATCTGGGTATTAGAGGTGTTTTTTTTTTTTTTTTTTTTAGCATTTTAAAGAATATTCAGCACAAACAGAAGGCTAATTCCTCCATTCCCTGTTTCTGGGCCAGATTTACTTGTCATTAACTGAGATGCTAAATAGCCAAACTTAAGGGAAACAGAATTTTAAGGCAATCAAGAATGTGGTAACTTTCAGTGTCACTGCAGTTTAGAAGGAAAAGAGTGATAAATAGTTGTTGTTGTTGGAAGCTGGTTCACATGCTGTGTCGAGGCTCTTATTTGTGTTTTGTTTGTACTCAAGGGAACCATCCAGTGAATGAGCAATCTAATGTGTGAGACAGTTCACAGACTGGAAGAACCCCCGAGCTCTTCAGCGCTATTAAATGTGAAACTGACATCACAAAGTTGTGTCAGCCAAAACCCCAGAGTTAGCAGTTTAAAAATTAGATTGCTTTGGATGAACAGAGAATGAAAATGTGGCCCAATGAACAGCTCTCAGTTACGAGACTTAATCATACATCAGATGTCAGGTTGCCTCCCATGAGGATGCCATTTTGAGACACTTATCAAGTTTTTATACAGTTGGTCTCTGTACTGCATGAAAAACACACAGTTCACAAGAGGTAGAAAAACTGACACTCACAGTAAATAATGCTCCAAACAACCTTCCTTCATTCCTCTTTTGGTATCTGCACTATGTTAAAAGTCTCACACAGAGCCAGTGAAGTGTGGTGATTAGTGGGTCAAGGAGATTTATGTTCAGGTTTATATTCATGGAACTGTTTTGGCGACCTTGGTCCTGTCCTTCAATCTTAGTCTAAACTACCTTGCAGGGGTATTGTGAGGATAAGAAGAAAAGAAGGTTTGTATACCCTGCTCTTCTCTGACTTAAGAAGTCTCAAAGAGGCTTACAATCGCATTGCCTTCTGCTCTCCACAACAGGTACCTTGCAAGATAGGTGGGGCTCAGAGAGTTCTGAGATAACTGTGACTGGCCCAAAGTCACCCAGCAGGCTCCATGTAGAGGAGTAGGAAATCAGCCCTAGTTCTCCAGATTAGAGTCCTTTGCTCTTAACCACTATACCAAACTGTGATAGTGGGAGGAATGGGAGGAAAACATATTCAGCCTCAAGGTCATTCAAGAAAGCGAGACAATAAAATGTATAGATAGGACAAACAATTATGGTGATCAAGGATGAAGAGAAAAAGCCAATTGTGCTACTTTGTGTAGTTTCTAGGGATCTTTGGGTTGCTTAACACCAAGGAGAACACACACAAACAGCATAATCCTGAGCCAAGAGTGTTTAGGAAGCCAAATAAGTATTATGCTAACATATCTTGAGGTTACATTGGTATATCTCAAACATATGCTGGTGGCCACAGTGTGGTGTGGTAGATAAAGTGGTGGACTTTGGACCAGTCACAGTTACTGGGCAACTTGGATTTGAATCTCCTTTTCTATCATGGAAGCTCACTGGCTGACCTTGAGTCCATCACAAACTCTCAATCTGGCCTGTCTTACAGAGTTGTTGTTGGAAAAACTGGCCAACTGTATTTCACTGGACTGAAAATAGTCACCCCTGTTTTTAATACAACTGTAATCAGTGCAGGGGTATATTAGCAGCTGTGAGTCCCATTGGAATATAAAATGCTATACCATGCCAAGACGATGTCCAACCAGCAGAACAGCATAATTGGACTTTGGCAAATGCAAGTTGCAGCAGCTGGCACAGCTAATATCTATTTCTGTACTACATGAAATTATGGACCTAGTGCCATTGTGAAGTCACCACATACTGCTGACTTGATCCTATGAGCCACTGTCTGAGCAGGGGAGCTCACAGAACTTAGTTGCAAAAGAATTTGACATTAACGCTGACATTAGTTAGACCTCACCTAGAGTTCAGTTTTGGGCACCACAATTTAAGAACAATACAGTCAAGCTGGAAAGTGTCCAGAGGACAGCAACGAAGATGGTGAGGGGTTTGGAGACTGAGTCCAATGTGGAAAGGTTGAAGGAGCTCAGCATGTTTAGCCTGTAGAGGAGATGACTGAGAAATAATATGCTAACCATCTTCAAGTACTTGAAGAGCTGTCGTATAGAGGATGGTGCAGAGTTGTTTGCTGTTGCTCCAGAAGGTCAGACCAGAACCAATGGATTCAAATTAAATCAAAAGAGTTTTTGGCTAAACTTTCAGAAGAACTTCCTAACAGAGAGGTTCCTCAGTGGTGGTGGGCTCTCCTTCTTTGGAGGTTTTTAAGCAGAAGCTAGATGACCATCTGACAGCAATGCTGATTCTGTGAACTTAGGCAGATCATGAGAAGGAGGGCAGGTAGGGTTCCATCAGTGCTTAGATCTCATGACCCTTTTCTTAAACACCCAGGGAAATGCTGATTGCCACTTTGGGGTCAGGAAGCAATTTTCTCCAGGCCAGTTTGGAACCAATAACCTATGTATATGGGAATCCAACTCATCCAGATCCCAGAAACAGACACTGAGACTAGATGTTAAAAAGCAGTGATTTCTTTTACTGAAGGATTCTCACACACAATATATAAAATCAGACATACACACAAGTGATACAAGTCTAGGAATCAGACAGAAAATTACAGAAATGTTTGCATTAGCAGGAAAATATCGTTGGTGGGTGATACATTATCTGTCCGATATGGTGAATCAAATCTACAGTGAAAAGGGAAATAACTAGGGAAGGGGGATCATGAGTTGACTGGCAACACATATGGAGAGGTCCCAAACTGCGCAAGGAATGGAACTGGCAAGATAGGGCGGGGTTAGGAGGATAGAAGCGAGAGCAATGGGGTGATGCTCTCCTTTTATACCCTAAATGACTGGAAGCTGATGCTTCCTTTGTCACGTAGTCCCCAGGAAGTACTAGAAAAATCTAAATGCTAATGGGTCATGAGTATGGGATTAATCATTGGGCAACTGCAGTAATGGTTGACTAATAGTGACACCTCTTAAGGATATGGGGAGAGAAAAGAAAGAAAAGGATAGTAATGTCCCAGCTCCACTGCTGGTAGTTGGTATTAACGATCCAATTATTTTTTTAAAGAAAAAGTTTTTATTTGTTCCATAAAGAAAACAGCAAGAAAAAAGAAACAAAAGAAAAGACAGAAACAGAAAACAAAGACTACACCCACATACCATTTTGTTCACATACAACCATTAAGTCCCTTTCTTTTGGGCCATCTATATCTTATGATTTAAGCCCTCCCAAGTATGTTTGTATCCATTTGTAAAATTTCACCCATTTTCTTTCAAAGTCACTCTCTGGTTTTTCATTCAATTGTAATGTTAGTTTGACCATCTCTGCTGCATCCAGAAGTTTGAAAATTAATTCTTCCTTTATAGGTGTCTCATCCTTTTTCCAATATTTCGCATATAGAATTCTAGCTGTAGTAACAACATGTACAATTATGTATACATCATATAAATTTGTTTGTTGGTATAATATTCAATAAAAACAATTCTAGTATAAATGGTACATTTGTGTTGAACATTTTTTGTAGCATTTCATGTATCTAAATCCAATATTTTTTCATAACACCACAAGTCCACCACATATGAAAAAGACCCAGTTTTTTAATATAATTTCTTAATTTTTTTGTAAAAAAAACAATAAGAACAGTTTTACACTTGCATTTCCAACATACATTTGACATATTTGGATACCACTTAGCTAAATTCTCTGGTATCATGTGCCATCTATAAAACATTTTATACAAATTTTCTTTATAAGATACCTCTTTGGTAAGTTTCACATTGACTTTCCATATCTATACATGTTCTATATGTATATTATGGCCTATATTTTGTGCCCATTTAATCATCACATCTTTTACCAGCTCATCTTGCATTTTCATTTCTAACAGAAGCCCGTAGAATAATTTAATATGTTTCCCTTCAGTAGACCATATAATTTTATCTAGCTTTAGCTCTGTATTATAAAATACCACCTTTTATCCTTCACAAATCTGGAATCTAGTTGTGCTCTTTCCCACCAATTCAAGTTAATACCTTTTTCTTTTAATTGTTCTTGTCGAAATATAATGTCTTGGTCATCTAACAATTCATGGTATCTCCATATTAGTTCCTTAGAAAAAGTCATTGGATTTATAAATGCTTCTAATGGAGAGACCCATTTTGGTGTCTTATTGTAATACTGTTTTTGGATTTATTCCCACACCTTAAGTAGTTCTGCTCTGAGTATATGTTGCTTAAAATATTTGTGGTTTTTACTTTTTTTGTACCATACAAATGCATGCCAACCCATTTTTAAGTCATGCCCTTCCAATTTCAGAAGTCTTCTATCTTCTAAAATCCATTCTTTCATCCACATAAGGGCAGCTGCTTTATAGTACAGTCTCCAATCGGACAATGCGAATCCTCCTCTTTCTTTAACATCTTGTAATAATTTTAATTTGATTCTTGGTTTCTTGCCTTCCCATATAAATTCACTTAGCATCTTTTCTAAAGCTTTAAAGAAGTCCTGATTTTTAATCTTTGGGATTGTCTGAAACAGGAAAAGCAATCTTGGTAAAATATTCATCTTCACTGTCACTATTCTTCCCATAAATGATAGTTGTAGATGTTTCCAGTTGGTGATATCCTTTTGTATTTCCTTCAAAAGTTTCATGTAGTTTTCCTTATACAGTGAGCTACATCTGTTGGTTAATGTTATTCCCAAGTATATGTTTTTTAAAAAAATTCTATTCCTGAAAGATTTTGTATATGCTGCTTTTGTTCTTGCATGCAGTTTTTTAGCATCATTTTGGTTTTTTAAAAATTTATTTTGAGTCCCGCATGCTGACTGTAATTCTGTATTATGCAAAGTTGCATAATCGAACTTTGGGGTTCTTCAAATATAAATACCAAGTCATCCGCAAAGGCTTGTAGTTTGTATTCCTCTCCTTTAACTTTTAGGCCCAAATGTCCATCTTGTTCTTTGCCCATCTTGTCTAATCATGTTGTTTAATGTAAAAATAAATAATAGTGGAGATAAAGGGCACCCTTGTCTTGTTCCCTTATCAATTTTAATATTTTGTGTAAGATCACCATTTATTATAATTTTTGCTGTTTGTGCTGTATAAATAGCTTTAATCATAGTATAAAAATAATCTCCACAATTCCATGCTAACAGTTGCTCCAAGATAAAGGTCCAGTTTAAGTTGTCAAATGCCTTTTCCTCATCTAAGAATAGAAGTGCCATTTGCTTTTCTGGATGTGCTTCAAAATATTCTAACACAGTCAAAACATTTCTCACATTATTTCTCATTTGCCTTTTTGGTAAAAAGCCGAATTGATCTTGATGAATTATTGTGTTCAACACCTTCTTTAGCCTACTTGCTAGTATAGAGGCATAAATCTTATAGTCCGCATTAAGTAATGAGATTGGCCGGTAATTTTTATTTCTTTTTCCCTTGTACCTGGTTTATGTATTAATGTAATCAATGCGTGGTTCCCTGACTCTGGTAATTTCTTCTGTTCCCATATATATTGGATAGTATTCTTCAATACTCGATGGAATCATGTTGTACATCATCATCTGAAGACTGTGTTTAGAGAAGGAATACTATCAGTGTAACCTTGACGGGAAGGGAGAGCTTGAGTTCCATTATCAGTGTGAATGTTTCTGCTCTCAGGGGGTGGGGAGAGTCTACCGTTTATGATGTAATGTCCTGCCAGGAGGATTCCCGTGTGCGCACTTGAAGTTTATTCACTTAGCTAGAGGGAGCATCAGGGTATATGTATTGAGTCCCTTGCAATAAGCACTATTCCTGATAATGTACCTGTAATACTTGGCAATGGAACAGTATTCCAATAAAGCATAACTTTCCTTGGAGTGTGTGTGTGGACCTGCTCGCTGTTGACCCTGACAATCTAGTAGGTTTGTTAGCACTTTCAAAAATAAATTATTTTGTGAACATTATTTTCTTTGCATTTTTTGTATTAACATACAATTTAGTTGATGTTGTAAATTTTTAACCTTTAATCTTATATGAGCTATTGTAGGTTCTGAAAGCGTTTTTTCTTCTTTTTTTAATTTGTTCTTCAATCTGTGTATATTTGTTTCCTTTTTTTCTTAACGAATACATTTTGCCTAATAAACCATCCTCTTGCAAAGGCTTTAAAAGCATCCCAGATTATGTCCTGTGAAAATTCTGGTTATTTATTTTAAAAAAATCTTGGAATTCTTCTTTAGATCTAGCAATAAATTCTGGATCTTTTAATAACCATAGATTCAATGTCCATCTATTTTTTCTTTGTATGTCTTGTAAAATCAAAAGTATCGGATTATATGTCAGAGGCAGAATTTCTACTTCCACAATGTTGTTAACCATGTTAGTTGATATCCAGGCCATATCCAATCTAGCACAAAAAAAAGGGGGGAGGGGAAAAAACTGAACCTAAAACCTAGAATCCAGAACCTGACAAAGGTTAGTCAAATGTAGGAGAGGGGGCCAATGTTAAAAACTTGATGAAAGAAATATAAAAATACATGTATTTATTGATCACAACTTTAAAAAATATATATAAGGGCCCAGTCACATGTTATGGGATATTCTGGAATCTCAGAATAAACAATGCTCTGTCTAGCTCCAACCTAATTAGAGAATCTTCTAAGAGGTCCTGCTTGACCTCCAACAGTTGACTCCTTTGGTCTAGCTCCTCTGATTTCTCCTGTAGTTGGGTAGTAGATTGCTTCAATGTGGTAATCTGTTGTGCATTTTCAACAATTTGTTGTTTAAATTCTTGGGTTTGTGACATAACTTGCTGAGCCAAAATATCAAACTTTGCTTGTAAAGGTTCCACTTGCTGAGCCAGAACAGCAAATTTTGTTTGCAATGGTTGCACCACCATTGGCAATGCATTACATATTGCCTGGGGGACTGCAGTCTCTATTGCTTTGTTGACAGCCTCCTTAATCATATTCTGCATTTCCTGATATTGCATCTTTGATACATTGGAGGCAGTGGATTTTACAACACCTGGGGAAGGCCTTGTTGAACCCGAGACCATTTTCCATTCACCATTCACACTTTTAAAGCCTTCTCCACCCCTCCTTTTTTTCTTTTTCCAATATCACTAATATTAATGTTATTACAACAGTGTTTACTCTACTTAGAACTCAATGTTCCCAAACAATTGACCACAATGTTAGTTCCCAAACCCAATCTCAACAGGTCTCCTTACATTTTTCAGCAGTCTAAACATCCAACATTCACAGGCTAGATTTTAACAAAAATAATTTCAAACCACTCTTTACCACCATCAGCAGAACTTGTTCTTATATTTTTTATGACTTCTCTTCAATTCCCAGCACCCTTGCTATATGCCCAGGCAAAAATTTCCAGTTCCACAATACAAAGGAAACTATCAATCTTTGATGCATACAGCTTGTTTAAGTTCTGAGTTAATTCCACACCGTCTTTAAAAGAACCATCTTTAAGGGTTCCAGTTGGCAAAGTCTTATTTTCCAGTTATTATACCCAAATTATTAATAACAAATTCAAATTTAATGAGACTCACACATCTTCCAGGAATCAGCACATTAGTCCATTCAGCAAAACCAACTATGGTAACTCTGGCAGCTCAAAGTATGTATTCCCCAAATTGATCTATCCAGCAAGGTAATCCAAACCAGGTTTAAACCATAATAACTCAGGGAGCCCAAAATTAATAAGTAGACCACTAGTCCAAACCAGTAAAACAAACAAGAACCCAGTGTAATCCAATTGACCCAATTGTCCAATAAATCCCAAAAATCAAAAATAAATAGCTTTCCACTTTAGACAAAAAGTCTCCAAAAGGAAAAGGAATAATCCAAGGTAATGCAGTAAAATTAATCCATCAGCAAAACAAGCAAGAACCCAATGTAATCCAATTGTCCCAATAAATCCCCAAAATCAAAAGTGTGTAAATTTCCAATTTAACCAGAAAGTCCCAAAAAGAAAAAGAAAAAAATAGTTCAAATTAATCCAATGAAGTTAATCCATCAGGACCCACAGCTTCCCCTTCTTTCCAGCATTCCAACACTCCATCAACTCCAGCAGTACAGGGCAATGCGAGAAATTTAAAATTTTAAGCAAACAAGGAAAAAGGAAAAAAAGTCTTCCAGCTACGTTTCTTTCCTGATTTAAACCAGCTCTGGTTTTCCCCTTTTACACAATCAAGAAGACTGGGCTGCTTTTCTCAGCCAAACTGTGGGGGCGGGGGAATCCACTACCCCCTCTCACTCTTTCCCAGTTCTTTAAATTTTAAATATCTTCTTTAAATGCAGCATAGTTCTTTAAATATTCAGCAATTCCATACTCATTGCTAAGTAGATATGTGGAGATAAAGTTCTTTAGTAGGAGTATAGCTCAGAGAAAAGGCTGATCGCACCTCCGTACTGCGGCTCCCAGCAAGTGCTCCCTTCCTGGGCTTTGCACTGGAGTGACTTGGGGTCTTCTACGTCACCACCATGGCTGAGAGCTCCAAAATCAAGCTCCTTGCAACAGCTTCCCTCCAGGAAAGCTCTCTGGGAGACCAGGCCATCCTGGTTCTCCCGCTAACTCCAGGAGGTTCAAGGATTTCTCCAGGAGAAACACCCAGGAACCCTTTGAAGATGGCGGATCGCAACCAGAAGCCAACGATCCACTGATTACCAGCTGCATTATCAGGATGAGTGGCTGGAGGATGTGACTGTTGACTAATCTTTTGTTCTTTTGTTTAGGTTGAAGCTAAGTACTTGCTACACTTGGAGATGTCTTACAGATATGTCAACCAGCTCAACAGAATCTGCGATCGATGGTATCAGCACCATTGCATCCCGAGAAGCAAGTCACCTCAGCCACCTTTGCCAGCTGCAGGGATGCACACGAGCGAAGGACTTGACAGTTCTGAGATGCCATCTGCCATTCCTGCAGGAAGCAAGGTGACATCACCAGGGCCTGTCAATCAAAAGGACACCAGTGCTGTGCCACCACCCACCAGGAAACAGCCAAACTCCACAGCATCTCAGTACATCGGAACCACATACATTTTTTCCCCGGGGGTCCACCAATAAGTTTAAAGTGACTGTGTTAATAGAGGGTGCCCCATGTGTGATGGAAGTAGATTCAGGGTCCTCCCTCTCAATAATCTCCAAGGAGACTTTATGCACGCCCTGCCCTAACAGGGGACCCCCCACTGGTAGACACCGGCCTCATGCTACGGGATTTCCAAAAGAACCCGGTAGCCATTAAAGGGGTGGGCTAGTTCTGTGTAAAATAGAAAGAATTCAAAGGTCCATTGGAACTGGTTGTAGTCAAGGGCCATCTCACCAGCTTACTGGGGCTAGTCTGGTTCGACGCTTTGAGTCCAGCTGTCACCAGGATACATATGGTGCAGTCGGGGAACTTCAGTAAAGTGTGCGATGAGTTCCCGGCAGTTTTTGATGGATCGCTTGACTGCTATATGGGTCCTCCAGTGGCCCTGACCCTCGATCCTGCAGTTTGCCCACTCCATCAGAAAGCCCGGTGACCCCCATTCGCACTTCAGCCCAAAATCGAGGCTGAACTCGACCGCCTGGTCAGCCAGGGGGTACTGGAGCCAGTACCCCATGCCAAGTGGGAGACCCCAATAGTAACCCCAGTCAAGCCCAGTAAGGATTCGTGCAGACTAAAAGTGCACAATCAACAAGGCCCTCCAAGACCACACGTATCCCATTCCCGTGGTGAGTCATGTCCTAGCATCCCTGGAAGTGACCAAAATTTTTGGTAAACTGGACTTGGCACAGGCCTACCAGCAACTGCCAGTAGATGACACTACAGTGGAAGCCCAGACAATCCTAACGCACATGGGGGTGTTTAATGTCAAGCGTCTACAGTTCGGGGTCAGTATAGCTCCAGGGATCTTCCAGAATCTTATGGACTGTTTACTTAAAGGGATCCCCAGAGTGCAACCTTTTTTTGATGACGTTCTGATTGCGTCATCATCTCTCGAAGCTTTGTCCGACCGTCTGTGAGCTGTCCTTCAGTGCTTCAATGAGGCCGGGCTTAAAGTAAAGAAAGAAAAGTGTTTTCTCTATGTCCCCAGCATCAAGTTCCTGGGATTCAGAGTTGATGCCCACGGCATCCACCCCATGCCAGACAAGATCACAGCCATTGTCAACACGGCCTGCTGAACTTCTATCACACATTCCTCTCACACAAAGCAGCCCTGGCCAATCCCCTGCACTTCCTCTTAGACAAATACACACATTGGAAGTGGGGGCCACTACAGGCCATGGCTTTCTGGGCTGTAAAGGACCTCCTAACCTCCAATGCAGTCCTGGCCCATTTCGATGAATCCCTCCCCGTAGTACTTGCATGTGATGCATTGCCCTACAGGGTGGGGGCAGTCCTGGGTCATAGACTAGCTGACGGCTGTGAGGTCCCAGTAGCCTATTACTCATGCACCTTGTCCTCAGCAAAGCAGAACTATGCTCAAATCAACAAGAAGGCACAGGGGCTGCAGAAGTTCCACAACTACCTGTATGGCCGCCTTTTCATGATTTTCACAGACCATAAGCCACTGCTGGGTCTATTGGCCCCGGACCGCCAGACACCCCAGATGCTATCTCCACGGGTGCTGTGGTGGTCTTTTTTTCATACGTTACAAGTACACCCTGCAACACTAGCCTGGCAAAGCGATGGGACACATTGACGCTCCTGTCTGTGGCCCAGACCTGGCTCCGGCACACCAGATCCTGTTGCTGGAAGACCTCCCTGATCATCTGGTACAGGTGTGAGATGTTGCCAAACACACCAGTAAGGACTGCGTTCTCTGCCGTGTTTGGGACTGGGTGGGGAAGGGCTGGCCCACAGGGAGTGTAGGCCTGGAGTTTACAGCATTCTCATCCCGCTGGGATGAACTGTCCACCCAAAAAGGTTGTATCTTGTGTGGTAGCCGTGTAGTCATCCCTAGCCTCCTACGCAAATGCATACTTGCTGCACTGCACGAGACCCACCTGGGAATCATGCACATGAAAGCCTTAGTGCGCAGCTGTGTATGGCGGCCTGACATGGATGGGGAGATATAGGACCTGGTTAAATGCTGCCAGACATGCCAGGAAACGTGGCTGGCCCCTCCTGTACACAAACCATGGGCCCGCCTCCACCTAGACTTTGCGGGCCCGTTCCAGGGACAGACATTTTTCATTCTCATGGATTCCTACTCTAAGTGGCTAGAGGTGGTCCCCATCTCCTTTATGTCATTGAGAACAGCGATCAAAGCCATGGGGAAGAGATTCAGCACCCATGGCATCCCCGAAACCCTGGTATCGGACAATGGGACTGCATTTACGTCAGCAGAATTCCTGAACTTTGTGCAGTACTATGGGATTCAGCACATTTGCTCCTTTCAACCCAGCAACCAATGGACAGGCAGAACGGATGGTATGCACAACCAAGGAAGCACTGTGCCTGATCATCCAAGGGGACTGGGACTACAGGTTAGCCACTTCTTGTTTGGCCAACGAACGACCCCGCACACATCCACGGGATGCTGCCCTGCAGAACTATTAATGGGCCAGTGCCTAATGACCAGACTGGACAGGCTTCACCTGGACAGAGCACCTGACCACAACCCAGGCACAGTAACTTAGGAGGCACCCTGGGGGTTCTTTCCCGAGGACCCAGTATATGCCCTGGATCCCGACCCAGGTGGTGAGAGTGACAGGACCTCTATCATATGAGGTCTTGACAGAAGATAGCCAGCTCCTCTGGAGGCACGTAGACCAACTATGCCATCACCTACTGTCCCTAGATGACCCAGAGGTACAGGATGCTGAGGACAGTGATGAGGAGCCAGACTGGGAGGAACCAACGTTGGGACCAGTGGAGTCCGACATGGCCACAACTCCTGCCCCAAGTTCCATGCCAGAGCCCAACAGCGGAATTGCACCAGCAACCAAGACTTCACCGGTGGCTGTCACCAAGCCGCAACCCGGGTCAAGCACACCTACCAGCACCCTGATGGGGCCATACTGCTTCACAAGAGAATGACAGTGCCCAGAGTACTTGCGGGACTATATATGTTGGTACTTCGGAACTAAGGGGGAGGGGTGTAAGGTATCAAGAGGGTTTGGTGTAAGGTAGCAATAGGGTTGCAACCGCTCGTGCTTGGCCATGCAGTCCACCAGACCTACAGACCTTTGGTCCTAGAATAGACACTGCGGATCCTAGGCGTGGACCAATGGGAGCGCCAGGATCCTGTAGGGAACCTATAGTTTCTGGGGCAATGTAAATAGAACCTATCATGGGTGTTGGGGGTGTGTTGGGGGTGTGTGCTGGTACGAATAGCCAGGTGTGGACCGGCTATTTTCATCTTCATTCAGATGTAACTAAATAAACTTGAGCTGATTTCACTATGCTGAGTCTCCGACCTCAGTACTTTTCACATAACTAAACTCTACCCTGAGCATATGTTGCTGGGAACATAGAGGAAGAGCCCTAGCCACTGAATTAAGGAAACAGATGATTTCTAAATGTTTTGTAACTTTGAAAATCAATACTCAGTCCTAATTTTCTATCAAATGGGGTATGTAAAAATTAAAAGTCAGAGGATTGCAGTTTTATTGTCCATTCCTTTGTTCAGGCTCATTCTGTTGTATTACCAAATGATGGGTGCTCTTTTTATGTTCTTATTAAACTTCTTATAATTTTAATACTTCAGGTCTGAACTTTGTGATCACATTAAGTCCTATTCAGTTACTCTTAGCAAGGAGCAGGGCTTTTTTTTTGTAGAAAAAGCCCAGCAGGAACTCATTAGCATAACAGGCCACACCCAGCAGCAGAAACTCATTAGCATATTAGGCCACACACCCCATGTTACCAGAAGTGCGGTCATCCAGCCATACCCACCTTTTGCTTCTTATTCTGTTTACCTTGTTTCTTGGTCAAAACCCAGGGCTTTTACTGTAGCAGGAACTCCTTTGCATGTTAGGCCACATAGCCCTCATGCAGGCAATCCTAATGAGTTTCTGCCACTGGGTGTGGCCTATTATGCTAATGAGTTCCTGCTGGGCGTGGCCAACTCAGGAGCCAGCCGGAACTCCATTCCTGTGCATTCCTGCCCAAAAATAACCCTGGCAGGGAGTAGTAAGGGGAGGGGTAGTGTTTGAACCCTTCATACACTGAATGTGCAAACAGTTGTACTAGTATCTGCATTAGCTAGGGCAAGCACTGGAAATGCAGAAAAAACATGGAGTTTGTAAGTGGCAAAGCAGTATAGGATACCTTGGTGCCAGTGGACCAGCCTGGAGAAATTTACTAGCTGCTCGTGGTGGAAGTTATCCAGAAGGGTGGGCCGCTATGGTCACACACACTAAATAATCCACTTTCAATCCACTTCCAGTGCACTTTCCAACTGGATTTTACTGTGTGAACTGGCAAAATCCAGTTGGAAAGTGCATTGAAAGTTGATTACTTAATGTGTGTGATCTCAGCCTGTGTATAGTCTGGGGATGGAGAGAGAGAGAAGCCTGGGTGGGCAGCAGACCCCAGATGGCTCAGTGGGTTTCTCACCCCCATGGGGGTTGAAACAAAGCTTTGCAAGCTCCATTTCCCCACATATGGCAAAACTTGCCTTTGGAAAAATGGTGGTAGTGGTTGCAATGTTGAATTACAGAGATACTTAGTTATGCCAATCATGGGATGACTTTGGGTCCATCAATCTCTCTCAGTTTGACTTTTCTTCACATGGTTGTTCAGAAGGGAAATAATTTCATGTCAAGGTCCTTATACTAATATTCTAATTTTATTCTTTTCTCTACACATCTGCGTTGTCACAAAGAATACAACCAGTATATGTTGGTAGAATCCTAGTCTGTCTCATAGAATGTCCCATTTTTGGCATTCTTGTTCAAGTCAGCAGTACATTTAAAGGGAACAATTAACCACAGGTGGCTTATTTGTTTAGACAGAGAGTTGCTGATTTTCTAGCTGTTTATTCTATAGAAGCAAATAATGACAGACTATATTTAGCCAGTCATAATGAGAATAATAATGAAATACAAATATCTAGTTATAAAATTGTCTTTTATCACACACTGAGATGTCATCTAGCTGCTATTTAAACCACAACACGTAATCAAAAAGTTATATTTTCAGACATCTACCCTCCTTTGCCACTTGGTGGTGCTAAGCCATTGTATTCAAGGAAAAAATTTTGGCATCTATCAAGACTGCATATTTACACACTGTTTTTTTCCACTTCTCTGTGCTTAAGAAGCAATGTATAAAAGCCACTCTGCTAAAATCTATGATGATTTTTAAACGAAGGGTTTTTTTGTGTTATTCTGAAACAATAAACGGGAGAGAGACACACATGTCAGTGTCTTGTGTGAAAACACCTGCAGATCTAGTTATAAACCTCATTAAAAACAGGTCATCTTTTACCGTTATGTGTGTTCATTTCCCTTAGATTTTTCCTTTGGTCATATACTGTAGTCTTTTGCCATTTAACTGTGTGCTTTTATGAGTTGTAACCAATGCTTGCTTATAGAATTAAAGATTAAACTTTCTTTTAATAGTCTACCATTGGCTGCTTTTTGAGTAAAACAGACATAGTCAAGTTGCCAGTCTACTTTCAGGAATTGAGATCAGGCCTCATTCTTAACATAGCAAAAGGAGCCTTCTCATGAAAGATCCCCCCCTTATGATGGCACAGTCTGCCAGATGTTGTCAATACTGGCTTGCAATACTGAGAAAGTTCTCTGGGAAAAGCAAACTGGCTCCAATTAACTGATAAATACCAAAGTCATAGTAACAGAAGTAAACTAGTTCCTGAAACTTCCCATCTCCAAACTGATTACCAAAAGTTTAAAAGTTGATTATTTCTTTCATCGTGTAGGACACAGGATCAATGAATCTGATTTACTTTGTTATTTTTCTCTGTTATATCTCTGACATAGATACATGCATATATGGAAGTAGCTGTGTAATAGACATATGTTAATCCTCTAATGAAATTAATCTAGTTTGATAGAGAAATGGGAAGAAAATAGCTCAGTAATAGAAGATATAGATGGATTTTATAGTATCAATGTTGTCTGTACCAAAAGCCTTAAAATATACTCAGGAAGCAGGAGATTGGAATGTGCCTGAAAATGAAACCATTTTGGTCAACTGCAACTGTCTTTGTAGTTAACTGCTTTGAAGGACGTTTATGGCCTAATGCTATGCATAAGAAAAACATCTCAGAGGCCTGGATGTTCCCAAAGAGCATCCTCCTTTGTATTGCCAGGCACCAGGCACCAGGATGTTTGTTGAGAGCCAAGAACTGTGTTAGATATCACACCTTATTGGGAAACTCCCTATTCTATACAGATGTGAAAGGTCCTTGAAAGATGCCAGAAGGAGACCCAGGCCTGTAGCTACAGTGGGGCTTCTCAGGGCTAGGCCCCCTGACTTGCTGGCAAGGCCCCCTGACTTCCCATCCAGCTCAGAGCATCACGGCCTTCTCCCCCAGATTAATTTGATTAGCCATTGCCCCCTAAGAAATTTAAATGCCCCCTGACTTAAAAATCCTGGCTATGGGCCTGAGGAGACCTCAATGTATTTTAATGTTCTTGGGTCAAAAAACAAATGCAAATATCTGTAACCCTAGCCAGTCTTGAGGGACAGCAATAGAATAATGCCAGCACAAATGATGCTACCTGTTTGAATCCAAATGTGTTTCTCCTGAGTTGTAAACTATTATGATGTCATTTGGGGTATAAGATCTGCTGCCCTTCCTGTTTGAGGCAGAATACAGTTGGTGTCACTGGGTACTGAGGTATCCAGTTCTGTATTTTCCTGTTATTGCAATCAATAGTTAGAAATCCAACTCACTGGACTCCACCTGTGTGTTCTTTATCTGTCCCATGGGGCTTATGAGACGCAGACTTCTGCATCAATCTAAATGGTGATTATTATTGCTGGAGGAGAAAATACCTCAAACAGGTGCAGACCATACATATCAAGGTATAAAAAAGGCATTTTTCTAATGTAACTTTGTATTGACCACCATGTTTAAAGTATAACAAGGATCGCCACTGCTTCCAGAACTCCCCCTTTTCAGCAGGTTGGTAGAGAAGAATTCTGGAACATTCACTAGCTATAAATGTATATGTTTGCATATGTTTGAAACTATGTACACTTTCTCAATAAAGAAAATTTTCTGGACCTAGGGTACATAGTCTGAATTTGTATAAATTGACTATGTCAGTGCATTATCAATAATATATTGTGATTTTCAGTGTAAATTGTGTTCCACAAAAACTTTTAATTTCATTGTAAATTCCTGTAATTTTTGTTGCTTTAATGCTGAAAATTATTGTCAATGCTGCCAGTGCTAGTCACCAGAGGATTTATTTATTTACACTCCATTTATTTATTTTCTCCCATTAGGAGGACCCAAAGTAGCTTACATTATTATCCTCTCCTCCATTTTGTCCTCAGAACAACCCTATGAGGTGGTTTGGTCTTAGAATGTGTGACTGGTCCAAGGTCACCAGCATGCTTCCATGGCATAATGGGGATTTGTACTTTGGTCTCCCAGATGTGTTACCCAAATCAAACTTTGTGTGGAGCCAGACATTCCAGAACATCCCCTGCACATGTACAACCGACACAGAAGATCTGGGACTAATTCGAATCGTTGTCTGTTGGATACGTGATCCCCACCTCTGGACATAGCAATAAGTACAATAAAGGAAGGGCAAAAAGCAAAGCATTTAATGAGCAAGTAACTTTATTGTCCTAACATGATGTGTATGTGTGAGTTATGTGTTATCCACTTGCTTCTGACTTATAGCAACCCTCTGAATTTATAACCTCCAAAATGTCCTGTCTTTAACAGCCTTGCTCAGGTCTTGCAAACTGAAGGCCCTGGCTTCCTTTATTGAGTCCCAATACTGAAAACAAATGAAACAATTAGTTTTATCCAGTTGCAGTTTGTAGTTGTGTTAACTTAAGCTAAGCTTACAAACAAATTATGCTCTTGGTGTTTGGCTAGTCCAGAGCAAACCAACCCTTAGAGAAGAGGTAGGTGATGGGCTGCTCAAAACAGGACCAGAACATACAGTGGGATACAATAGGATAGAATTAGGATAAAGGGAAATCAATTCCCTGACCAGAATGCAGTGGAAAGGAGCTGGCTATAGAAATACAAACTAATTCAGAATGGGAAGTGGGAGAGCTATGAGAGGGAGAGTGGAAAGCAGGACATGAAAGTTTAGAATCATAGATGTACAGAGTTGGAAGGGACCTCCAGGGTCATCTAGCCCAACCCCTGAACAATGCAGGCAATTCACAAATACCCCCACACACACCCCCAGTGACCCATTTTCCATGCTCAGAAAATGACAAAAAACCTCAAGATCCCTGGCCAAACTGGCCTGGAGAAAAATTGCTTCCTGACCCCGAAGTGGTGATCAGCATTTCCCTGGGTGTGTAAGAAAGGGCCACAAGATATAAGTACTGATGCAATCCTTCCTGCCCTCCCTTCTCATGATCTGCCTAAATTCACAGAATCAGCATTGCTGTCAGGTGGCCATCTAGCCTCTGTTTAAATTGAGGAAGAAAAGCAGAATGGGGAAAGAGAAAGCTTGAAGAGAAAGCTCCAGTGTTGTGGTGCTGACATGACTGGGGGATGGTTTTGGAGAGAAGTCATCTACCAAAAATGGAGGGCTTGAGGATGCTGTCATGCACTTTAATTTTTCTGGGGCCCTATGGGTCCAATATTTAGGGTTTCCTTGGTTGTTAGTCCAAAAATTTGTAGATCAACCCTTGTTGGTGGACTTTAGGCTGGATCCTGACAGATGTGATTCTGGATCTGAGACCCTATCAGTGTGTACTGGAAAGATGTGCAGAACTTAGTGTTTGTCCTATCAAGTGAGGATTACTAGAATACATATGAAAGGTGCACCTGGGGTAAGGTGACACAGACGTGCTGATGGTGTCAGAGAGACAACCAAATAGTTCTTTCTAGCTTGATTATAAAATTCCAGGAACTGCATTTGTAAAGGACATCTAAATATCTTGCAAAAACCAGTGTCATGCTTTAGGCCAAGAGGGTGTGAAGGATTTTAGAAGGATGATTGATGGTTTCGGTTTCGGCGTCGCGAATGGCGGCCGCTTCTCGGGACGCTCCCGGAGGCGGTTAGCCCACGCGCAGTTAGGGGGGGTCTTCGCGTGTGCGAAAGACCCTAGTGAGCCTTAGGTAAAGGCTCCGAACCAGGGGCGCTTGGGGAGTAGCCTCTTTGCCGGCAGACAGCCGGGAAATTGAGGCTTTCTCCCCGCCCCAATCGGCCCCGCTGCGGCGTGCCCGTAATGGGACTTAGCGGCGCCACCGAATTCCAGGAGTGAAGACAGCGCTATGGCTTAAAATAAAAAGAAGAAGTAGCATCGAATCGTGAGTTGGAGATCTATTTTGAAGCGTAAATCGGAGCCCCCTGCATGCGTATAAGCGTTGGGAGGAGGGAGGAGTTCCCACCCCCTTTGAGAAGCAAGATCCACAAAGGGAGCGCGAAGGGGGCGAGAAGAAAAAGTGTTGGTGAAAGTACCGTTGGGGTTGCATGGAAGATTTCGATCATCTTAGCTTCCTCGGGGATGCGGCACGAACTTTTAAAAAGTAAACAAAAAAACAAAATGTCGATACTGGAAAAAGTCCTGCAGATACTGGAAGAGAAGAGAGGAGGGACTTCCGGTCCAGACAGCCCCCCCAAGAGCTTGCTGTCAATCAACAGGAAAAGGAGATGCTGTGCCCCCTGCTGGAACAATTGCGGAAAATCAACGAAACTCTGTCTAAAATGGATAGTGTTCTCATCAGTCGACAGAAACAGATATCGGAAACAACTAGAAAGATGATGGAGATTGAACAGAAATCGAATTTGATTCTAGGTTTCCAGGGCGTTAAAGAGGAAGAGAAAGAAGATCTCGGATTTACCTTGACAAATGTCTTGGCACCCCTAACTGGCAGTGAAGCGATAAAATTAAAAGAAGAGGTGGATGAGGCTCCCAAAGCCTATTCCGCTTTTATAAAAGAGAATACTCTGCCAGTAGAAGGGGATGTTGAGCATAGCAAGCGACAAACTGGAGATCTAATTTCATCCGAAGAGTTTGTGGAGCCCAGGAAGCCTGAAAGCCAGAAGTTTAAGGAAAAAGAGAAAAGAAAGAAGAAGGATTTCATCTTTAAAATACAGAAACTTCTGAAGAGACACGCCAGCAGGGAGGAAGATGCAGTATTCCAAACTGGGACAAGCGAAGAAGACAGCAGCCCAGGGGAAAGTGGTGATGGAACGGAAGACTTCAAAGTTAAAATGGACTCAATCCATAACTGGAAGAGATTTAAAAAGAAGATACTTTGAGGACTGTTCGTGTAACATCTGGAAGGAGCTGTTTAATTACTAACCCCAATGGACTTTACTAACTGCATTAACAGAGTGATTTTGGACTTCGCAATAGTTAAAAAGAAGATCTTCTAACCACGATAGATGCCAAAACTGGTATTGGTTATTAACCTAAACTAACACTCACTAACAGGAAAAATTTCACTCCATCTTTTTCTTTCTCCATCTGTCTACCCTTCCTGTTTCTTATAAAAAGAATAAAATTCTCTCTTTTTTAAGAGAGTTTTACAAAAAAAAATAAAAATAGAAGGATGATTGATTTGTTTGTATGCCCGGGACAAGATTTGCCAGTAAAATGGATGAGGATACATTCTAGTACTTGAAATCATGGCATGGAATATCATGTGAAGACTCTGTGAATAGTAGGTTTTCAAGAGAGATTACCACGGTGCTTCAGTGTGTTGGGATGAGGACTGGAAGGTAGCTAATGTCACTCCCATCTTTAAAAAGGGCTCCAGGGGAGATCCAGGAAATTACAGGCCAGTCAGTCTGACATCGATATTGGGTAAGTTGGTGGAAACTGTTATTAAGGAAAGAATTAGTAGGCACATTGATGAACAAAAACTATTGAGGCAGACTCAGCATGGGTTCTGCAAGGGAAGATCTTGTCTCACTAACCTGTTAGTGTTTTTTGAGGGAGTGAACAAACATGTGGACAGGGGGGACCCAATAGATATTATTTACCTTGACTTCCGGAAAGCTTTTGATACAGTTCCTCATCAAAGGCTCATAAGTAAGCTCAATAGTCATGGGATAAAAGGACAAGTCCTCTTGTGGATCAAAAACTGGCTTATAAATAGGAAACAGAGAGTGAGTATAAATGGGAAACTTTCTCAGTGGAGGGTGGTAAGCAGTGGGGTACCACAGGGATCAGTACTCGGTCCAACGCTTTTTAACCTGTTTATTAATGATTTGGAATTGGGAGTAAGCAGTGAAGTGGCTAAATTTGCAGACGACACGAAGTTGTTCAGGGTGGTGAAAACCAGGGAGGATTGTGAGGCACTCCAAAGGGATCTGTCGAGGATGAGTGAGTGGGCGTCAACGTGGCAAATGGGGTTCAATGTGGCCAAGTGCAAAGTGATGCACATTGGAGCCAAAAATCCTAACTATAAATACACGTTGATGGGGTCTGAACTGGCAGAGACGGACCAAGAGAGAGATCTTGGAGTCGTAGTGGATAACTCAATGAAAATGTCTAGACAGTGTGTAGCTGCAATAAAGAAGGCGAACGCTATGCTGGGGACTATTAGGAAGGGAATTGAAAACAAATCAGCCAGTATCATAATGCCCCTGTATAAATCATTGGTGCGCCCTCATTTGGAATACTGTGTACAGTTCTGGTCACCACATCTCAAAAAGGATATTATAGCATTGGAAAAAGTGCAGAGAAGGGCAACTAGAATGATAAAAGGGTTGGAACACCTTCCCTATGAAGAAAGGTTAAAACGCTTGGGGATCTTTAGCTTGGAGAAACGACGGCTGAGGGGTGACATGATCGAGGTTTATAAGATTATGAATGGGATTGAGCAGGTTGAGAAAGAAGTACTTTTCTCCCTTTCTCACACTACAAGAACTCGTGGGCACTCCATGAAATTGCTGAGCAGTCAGGTTAGAACAGATAAAAGGAAATACTTTTTCACCCAAAGAATGATTAACATATGGAATTCACTGCCACAGGAGGTGGTGGCAGCTACAAGCATGGACAGTTTCAAGAGGGAATTAGATAAACATATGGAGCAGAAGTCCATCAGTGGCTATTAGCCATAGGGTATAGATGGGAACTCTCAGTCTGGGGCAGGTGATGCACTCTATTCTTGGTGCTGGAGGGGCAGCAGTGGGAGGGCTTCTAGTGTCCTGGCCCCACTGCTGGACCTCCTGATGGCACGTGGTATTTTTGGCCGCTGTGTGACAGAGTGTTGGACTAGATGGGCCATTGGCCTGATTCAACATTGGCTTCTCTTATGCTCTTAAGTAAACAAAAGGGAGCACAAGTTTTGGCAAAAAAAATGCAAGTTGGTGATCAGAATGGCGAAAAGAGACTATGAAGGACATACTGCAAAAAAAACATAAAGTCCAACAATAAGGGTTTCTTCAAATACATTAGTGGCAGAAAACCAGCTAGGGAGGCAGAGGGGGCCATTGGGTGACCAAGGGGTCAAAGGATTACTGAATACATTTTTTGCCTCTGTCTTCATTGTGGAAGATGAGAGGTGTTTGCCCACTCCAGAACCATGAATTTCAGGAGGGGTGTTGAAAAGCTAAGTCAGATTGAGGTGATGAGAGAGGAAGTCCTATGACTGATGGACAAATTAAAAAATGACAAATCACCAGATGGCATACATCCCAGATGGCATACTTCCAAGAGTTCTGAAGGACTCAGATGTGAACATGAATCTCCTGACAAAAATATGCAATCACCAAAATCTGCCTCCATTCCCGAGGACTGAAAGATAGCTAATGTAACCCACATCTTTAAAAAAAGGTTCCAGAGGAGATCTGGGAAATTACAGGCCAGTTAGTCTAATGTTGATACTGGCTACGTTGGTAGATTCCATTATTAAAGATACAACTAGTAGGCAGATAGATGAACAAAAGCTATTGAGGAAGAATCAGCATGGATTCTGTAAGGAAGGATCTTGTCTCACTGTGAGAGGGTGAACAAACATGTTCACGAACAAGTTTAAAGAAGTTAGGGCTCTTTAGCTTGGAGAAATGATGACTGAAGGATGACATGATAGACATGGGATAGAGAAGGCAGAGAAAGAAGTACTTTTCTCCCTCCTTTCTCACGATACAAGGACTTGTGAGTACTCAATGAAATTAATGAGAACTGGAGAAGACCCTGATGCTGGGAAAGATTGAAGGTAAAAGAAGAAGGGGATGGCAAAGGATGAGATGGTTAGACAGTGTTATCGATGCAACAAACATGAAATTAAGCAAACTCCAGAGGACAATGAAAGACAAGGGGGGCTGGCGTGATGTGGTCCATCTGGTCGCAAAAAGTCGGACTGGACTGTGTGACTGAACAACAACAACAACTAGCTTAGAACAGGTAAAAGGAAATACATGTGGAATTCACTGCCTCATGAAGTGGTGGCAGCTACAAGCACAGACAGCTTCAAGAGGAGATTGGATAAACATATGGAGCAGAGGTCCATCAGTGGCTGTTAGCCAGAAGGTATAGATGGAATACTACATCTGGGGTAGTGATGCTCTGTACTCTTGGTGCTTGGGGGGCAACTGTGGGAGGGCTTCTGGAGTTCTGGTCCCACTGGTGCACTTCCTGATGGCACCTGGGTTTTGGTCACTGTGTGAGAGTGTTGTACTGGACGAGCCATTGGCCTGATCCAACATGGCTTCTCTCATGTTCTTCAATGTACTTTGTCCATTCTGTGCCTGCTCAGAATTTTTTTTCTGGTGCTTCCACTGTATCTATATATCTAATAGCAATGTGTGGCCCACATCAGCAGATTCTTAAATCTATGGATTGGGACTACACCGATGCTAAAGGTATTTTCCTGCAAACTTGGCATACTCCCTAGGTTTGCAGAAAAATCCAAAATATTTTTTTAAATATACTGTGGATTTAAATTCCTCCCAAATAAAAAAAAAATGCATTTTCTGTGCTTGCACAGAAAACACACTTACCAGACGAATTGATAGAGCAGGTGTCAACTGGGCCCAGCTGCCACAGCAGAGAATGCCAGGACTGACTATGGGCCTGGTAGCTGTGGCAGCTGACTCCAGGAGCAGCTTGGTGCCTGGCTGCCACAGTGGATGCCAGGAGAGGCTCCAGACCCAGCTGCAGTGGTGGAGCACTCTGGGAGTTAAGTGAAATCTCTAAGGGAAAGGCCAAGCTTTTATGTAGTGAGAAATGAAACAGTTTACCTGGTTGCTAGAAACAGGATGGTTGACAAGATGACCCTCTGTCTTGTGTTGACATGCATCACACCTGTGTTTCAACCCCCAAATTTACCCCGATCACTCAGTCCAAAGGGGATGTACAGACCTCATCACATCCTGCTAACCATCTCTGTTTGTGCTACAATGCTTTCTTTCACATGTGAGGAAATTTGTAAGTGTGAGGGCAGACCTTACCTGGACTAGATGCTAGTGCAGGGGTTGCCAAACATGCCACATAGAGTAAACGTCATATGTCTGAGAGCCACAAGACATGAACAAATATTACCCACATGTTTTTATTGAAAAAATATTCAAATTTACTTTTTATTGAAATTAAATGAGACTGCCAAAAATAAAAAGAAAAGAGGTAAAAACAGTAATTGATAATGATATTTATTTAGCTTCTCCAAGCTGGCTGAGGGGGGAAAGCATTTGTCATTTTGTCATTTTCTGGGCATCCTTTCTCTGCTTCCCCCCACACACACATGCCTCAAGCCTATCAAGGGAGGAGAACACTGGTTGGGGAGCCCAAGCCACAATTTGGCCACCCCTGCCCTAGTATTTTAGAGAATCCTGATGTGGGAATGTGACTCAGGATTGCCTTGCTCACTTTAGTAGGATATAAGGAGAGATGCAAGTGATCTAATGGCAACCCAAGAATCTGATGGTTTGATTAATTAATTTCATAATTAAGAAAATTAAATTTAGACTTTAAGCTAGAAGGGGAAAAAGGGGGATTTGACAGTATCCTAGAGACATTTTTTTTGTTTATTTTTTGGAAACATATAAAAGGGAAACTAAATAATTGGTGTATGGCTGCTGTATCAAGCAATTTAAGGAGAAACTCCATCCCATCTCCAGGTCAAGCAAGTTTACTACCCCAACTAAAAATGAATGTTGTGCAAATGAGTGCAAAAGATCTCAAGTCACTGATTCAAGAATGTATAGGACAGGCAATGCCAGCTCTAATAAAGAAGGAAATAGAACCTATCCAACAAAAAATGGAGGAAATATCTACACAAATTAAAAATGAAACAGAAGAAATTAAAATACATATTTCAGAGAATAAATTAGAAATTGAAAAAATTGTGTCCAAATCCTCCAGATTAGAAAGGAAGGTAGATGACATAGATCAGGAACTACAAGAACTAAAAAACAAGAATGACAAGATGGAAGAGACTATAATTGGCCTGGAAATGGAGAAGGCTGGCTTGATTATACGATGTCAAAATATTACTGAAGACATAGAGAAGAATTTGAAGGGGGAATTAGTTGAAAGCCTTACATCACAGCTGGATGTAGGAACAAAAGAGGATTTACTATCAGACATAGAATAAATATATAGAAGGAACACTGCGCATGCTAAAAGGAATAGAATCCCAAGAGAATTTCACATTAAGTTTCATAAGAAAGAAACAAGAGATAAGCTTCTAAAAGCAACAAAGGAGAACAAGGTTATTATTTAAAATGAGGAAATTATTTTTCTAAAAGAAATTCCCTGGAGAGTAAGGGAAAGAAGACAATCTTATCATATGTTGACAAACCTTCTACAACCAAAGGGAATACCATACAGGTGGCTGATCCCAGAGGGAATCTTATTTAATTATAAAGGAAAAAGACAAAGAATAGATTCTGTATTCAAATTGGATAATTTTTTGGAGACATATGGAGAGGATCTAGGCTGGTGTAGAGAGGAAGAGGAGCAGGAAGAAGAAGATGAAAATGAAGTCGTAAAAGAAACTGATGTTCAAGGTGAAACAGGAACTCAATACTTAGAAGGTAAGAAAAAAGACAGACAAAACAACAACAACTAAATCCCAAGTAGTAACTAGATACCAGCAGAGACAGAACCAAGGGAATTAAAGAGGAATATGATGAAAACTAGAAACTTAAAAATTTTATCGATTAATGTAAATGGACTTAACAGCCCCCAAAAGTGAAATAAAACCTTTTTCCAAATTGCGAAACTTCAGTCTAATATTACTTGCCTACAAGAAACACATATCAAAAAAGAACACATCCACCATTTAACTTGTAAAAAATTAGGTCAAGCTTTTGTAGCTGCAGATGAAAAGAAAAAAGAGAGAGGTGTGGTGATATATATTAAAGACTATCTTCACCCAGATCTGTTTTATAAATCTTCGGATGGAAGGACCATAGCCATTGCAATAATTAGAGAAGGGAAACAAATGCTGCTTGTAAACATTTATGCTCCAAATCAGAATCAAGGAAAATTTTTCACTGAACTGGATAAAGTCCTCCAAACGAAGATATTTGAGGATATATGTATCCTGGGCGATTTCAATGCTGTATTTGACCCAATGTAGATAGATGAAGTACTATTAAAAACAAGAAATCAAGCAGAACACTACATAAAAATTTCTTGAAAACAGTAGAAGAATATGGTATGCTGGATTCCTGGAGAACCAGGAACATAAATAAAAAAGACTTTATATTTTACTCTTCGAGACATAGATCATGGTCCAGGATTGACATGGCATGGATGACCGTACCTCTGATGAAAGACGTAAAGGAAGCAGAAATTTTGCCAAACACTTTTGCAGACCACAATCCTCTACTAATAGAGCTTGACCGAATGAAGAAGAAACCCAGATGGAAAATGAATGTTAACCTTCTGCAGGACCAGGACTTTGTGACAAAAACTAAAATAGAAATACAAGAATACTTCAAAAGAAACCTACAACCAGAAATAGCCAGTAACGTAGTATGGGACGCATTCAAAGCTTTTTTGAGAGGATGGTTTATTAACAGAAATGCATGGATGATAAAGAAGAAAAAAGAAAAATTTGAAACTCTAAGAAGGAAAATCAAATTAGAAGAAGACAAAATGAAAAAGCTACTACAAACAGGAGAGAGTACAGTTAGAATTAAGATGCTACAACATCAAATGAATGTTCATCTGTCACAAGAGATAGCCCAAAGTATAGAATAGTCAAAACAATATTATTTTGAACACGCAAACAAAATTTCGAGATGGTTGGCGTATAAAATAAGGGGGGAAGAAAAATGAACTATAATGGCCTTTAAAGATGAAAATCATCAAATAAAATGCATTACACATGATATGAAACTTATTGTAGAAAAATTCTACGCTGGATTATATTCTCAAGAAACACAAAACTTGCACCAAATAAAAGATTATTTAGCCCAAAACGAAGAAAGAGAACTTACTGAAGTACAAAAGGTACTGTTGAATGAATTTATAGCCCCATTTGAAATTTCAGAAGCATTTAAAAAGCAGAAAAAGAATAAAACACCAGGACCAGATGGGCTTCTTGCAGAAGTCTACCAAATTTTTGAGGAACAATTATTATTACTGTTTAAAGGCTTAATTCAAAACATAATAAAAGAAGACAACCCTCCTAGTTCATGGAATGAAGCTCTTATTACATTAATACCAAAACCTGGAACAGATGGGAAAGAAATTAAAAACTATAGGCCTATATCCTTATTAAATGTAGATTATAAAATTTATGCAAATGTACTAGCCACCAGATTCAAGAGAATATTATTGCAAACTATACATGAGGATCAGGCGGGATTCCTTCTGAAAAGACAACTGAAAAATAATGTAAGAACCATAATTAATGTCCTGGAATATTATGAAATGCACCCGGAGAAATTGGCAGTGTTAATATTTCTGGATGCAGAAAAGGCATTTGATAATGTATCATGGGAATTTTTGATTCAAAAAATAAAGAATTGGGAGTGTGGTCAACAATTTCTAATAATGATACAAGCTATGTATAAAAAGCAATATGCCAAAATAATAATTAACGGAGAACTGACACAAAGCATCGAGATACAGAAAGTCACTAGGCAGGGTTACCCACTCTCACCATTGTTGTTTATTTTTCAGTTAGAAACATTAAATTAACTAATAAGACACAACAAATTAATAAAAGGTTTAAAAGTAAAAGGTGAGGAAGTCAAGTTACAAGCATTCGCAGACGATCTTGTCTTTGTTTTGGAAGATTCAACGACCTCAATAAACTACTTGGTAGAAGAAATTATAAATTATGGAAAAGTAGCTGGCTTGAAAATAAATTTCCATAAAACTAAAATATTGGTCAAAAATTGCTCTCAAGAATGTATGGAAAAGTTAAAAGCTAATGTAAAAGTAGACGTTGTGAAAAAGATACAATATCTAAAAATAACAATGATCAAGAGAAATAGTGCACTAATGGAAAACAGCTATAAAAAACTACTAGATGAAATCAGAAAAGACTTCCTTAAATGGAAAGATTTACATTTGTCTTTAATGGGCAGGATTGCAACAATTAAGATGAATATTCTTCTCCGTCTTCTATTTTTAGCCCAAAACTTGCCGATATTGAAAGATAAAAAATACTTTATAGAGCTGGACAAAATAATCAGACAATATATTTGGTATCCTAAAAAAGCTTGTATAAAGTGGAAAATGCTTCAAGAGAAGAAGGAAAGAGGAGGGTTGGGACTTCCAAATTGGAATCTTTATTATCAAGCAGTGGCAGCTATGTGGATTAAAGACTGGCTAACCCTGGAAAACCAGAGAGTGCTAAAACTTGAAAGTCATGATTTGTACATGGGACTACATGCATATGTATGGTATAATAAGGATAAAGTACATACAAATTTTCACCAACATATTATAAGAAGCGCATTGATCAAAACCTGGAAGACCCTAAAAGAAAAGTTTTATGATAAAATTCCAAGATGGGTATCCCCACTAGAAGCGTTTATTAGACCCACGCTACTAAATGAAGAAAAAAGACAAAACTATGACTTTTTATTGGACAAGAATAATAATCTTAAAAGTACACAAGAACTAAAAACTCTTAACATAAACTTGACTTGGTGGGAAACTTGTCAATTAAGTTCAAGATATGCCAAAGACAAGATGGTAGGCTTTTATGCTAACAAAAATGAATTAGACAAAATCTGGCTTTTGTCAAACAATAAATAGATTCAGAAAATTTATGATTTCTTGTTAACTGATTTTATGCAAGTGGAGGTTATTAAGGAAACAATGATTAAATGGATGCAGGACATAGGATACACTATCCAAATAGAAGAATGGAATAAAACCTGGAAATCAATAACATTCCTAAAAGCCACACCCTACAAAGAAAATATAATTAAGATGTTCCATAGATGGTTCTGGTCCCCGGATAGAACAGCAAAGTGTTCTTCCAAGTTATCTAAAAACTACTGGAAATGTAAAACTAATATAGGGACCTTTTATCATATGTGGTGGAATTGTGAGAAAGTACATAAATTTTGGAAAAATGTTAAAAAGTTAATATTAGATATGTTAGAGATTAATCTGGAACTAGTACCTGAGAGTTACCTGTTAAATATTATTCCCGATGGTATAGAGAAAAAAGATGTATATCTGCTAACATACATAGTAACTGCAGCTAGAATTTTATTAGCAAGACATTGGGAAAATGACAAATTACCTACAACGCAAGAGTTAATTCTCAAGTTGTTAAACATTGCTGAAATGGAAAAATTAACTATGATATTATATGGTAAAGATGAGGAAGTTTTTCTAAATCGTTGGGCAAGAGTATACTTGTGGATAAAAAACAAAGGGTATAAATGACTCCTGTATGTAATATTATAACTTCTTTTTTTGTTATTGGCTGTAATTAACAGAAAATTCATAAATAAAAATTAAAAAGAAAGAAGGTCGGGGACCCCTGCCTGAGTGGCAGTTGCCGCAGTGAATGGATTTTGCCGCACATTTTTATCATATAAGATAAAGGCAGCTGACCACTACTCTTTTATATAATAGGGAAGGATTGTTTAACTTTTACCTCGCCCTCCCCGCCGAAGCAGGTTCAGGGCAGTTTACATAAAACCAATAAAACAAGATACTTATCACAGTAAAAATACATAAAACATAATATAAGACCGTTAATATATCAATGGCGGTACAGTTTAATAATGTGCATTCATGAACACGTTCAGCAGTGGATACCATTCTAGGTAGTTTCTAGCTCTAGGTCGGCACAGGGCTTAGCTGATAAAGGGCAGCTCCTATCAAAATGCCTGCCTGAAAAGCTCAATCTTCACGGCCCTGTGGAACTGTGAGAGGTTCCACAGGGCCTTGATCTTGCCAGGGAGCTCGTTCCAGCAGGTCGGAGCTGCCAAAGAAAATACCCTGGTCCTGGTCGATGTCAACCTAGCGTCCTTCGGGCCAGGGAGGGCCAAGTGATCCTGATCTCAGTGATCTCTACTACTAGCTTCAGTCCATAAATATCCACCACCTCCCATCAATCCACCTTTATGTATGTATCAGCCACTCACACCTATGCTTACAGTAGCCAACTCTGGAATGCCCCCATGCACAGCAGCACTGAGTCCATCAAATTCATTCCCTTCCATACACAAGGACCAGACAGGGCCAGTGCCAGGCTTTTTTGCACCCTAATCAAGGCTAGCTACTTGTGCCTCCCCCACTGCTAACCAATTTTCCAAAACAGATGAAATGTAGGAAAAATGAAAAGCACAAAACTTGAAATTGCTACTTTAAAAAAGAAAAAATTGCAAAAATAAGTAATACAACAAACTTTGATTTTCATTCTCAAACAGAAAACAGTTTTAGCACACAAATCACAAATCCTTTTGAATAATCCTGTGAATTGTGATGCTAAAATGTAAGTCTCTTGAATGTTTCCATTTCAGGCACATCAAAATCTCATTTTGCATGCCTTTTCCTTTGCAAATTTTGTCACTAATTCCTTCAGGTCCAGTGCTGATGCTTCAGTGTGTTTATTAATTTAGCTTGCCATCTCTCAGCCACCTGTGGCTGAGGTAATCTACTGCCAACCACAGTTGCTGAGTCCCACTGTTGACTTGTGAGTAGGGCATTCATACAGCTTTAGGGAAAAGTGTGGGAACAGTTGCAAAGTTCTTAGTGCAGAGATGTATTTTTTCCCAGTTGGACTCAGGGGTGAAATTTGAAAGCAAGCGAGAGAGTGGTAGGGGAGCCCATAATGGGGCCAGGAGGGAGTCCAGAGAGGGCGGGGGCTGCAGCTGGCGAGGGCTGGGCTCCAAACCACCCCCCACCCTCAGCTTGGCATTCGCCAACCAGATTCTCCTTCCTCTTCAACCTCTGCATGAAAAGGCAGTCAGACGGAGCTCTTGAACTGTAAGCAGGGCTGCTTTGGAAGCCCTCCGGAGGCTGAGCCTTGGAGCCAACACCAGAGTAAGGGCAGAGGAGGAGGAGGAGGAGGAGGAGGAGGAGGAGGAGGAGGGCCACTGCGTGACAGTGTTGGACTGGATGGGCCATTGGCCTAATCCAACATTAGCTTCTCTTATGTTTTTTATGAGGGAGAAGAGGCACCTGGTACCCTCCCAGCAGACTCACCAAAGCCAAGCCGCCTGCCCCTGGCCCAGGAGGAAGAGAGGGAAACCCCCACACACAAACACACTCTATAGGCTCCTATACAACAGAGAATCTGGTCCCTCCCCGGGGCCCCCACTTGGCTGCTCTTTGGGTGGGGACCAAGAACGGTGGGTTTCCTCCACTTCCCTCTGCAGACATTGAGTGGAGAGGCGAGAGGAAGAATCCCACTTTGCAGATAACTCCCTAATGGAAGAGGATTCTGAGCTCCCAACTGCTTGCTCCCCCACCAAGAAAGCCCTGACTTCCCCCCCCCCAAATAAACCAAGTACTTCCAGCCTCCCTGTCAATTCATTCCCTCTCATGTCCTCCCTCTGGTGTCACAGACATGCACTGGCCTTGCCAGGTAGCCCCACCCCAAACCCCACCGTCAGTTCTGTGCTCCTCTGATGTCTGCACTCTAGGCAGTCACCTAGGTTGGCCTAATGGCAGCACTGGCTCTGGGACCAGATTCCACCTGCCCACTCTCTCACTATCAATGCAAATGCATCCATATAAAAGCACTCTCCGGCAATCATGCAACCATTCACAAATATACAGACATTCACAAATATCTGCTATATGCACCGTGAACAGGCTGGTTCATCCACTTCCATACACTGGCATCCTACAGGCTCTCCCACCACCTTCAGCTGGCCAAAATCATCCATCATCTGTCTACCTGCATCCACTGGTTTTAATCCTTGAAGACCCACCAGCTCCCATCTATCCACCATACCAGCTTTGATTCCCATGCTCCTCTCTGTCTGGAGGAGAAATATAGATTCAGGATTAAGAGCCTGTCTAAGAGGCAGTCTTCACTCATTCCTCTGGGTTCAGACCCTGCAGTTTCTGAAATATATATATTTTAACTGAGGATAATATATTGTAAAATAAACTCAAGACACTCCTGCCTGAAATCAAGCAGGTGCCAACTCCTCTATGAAATGGAACAAAACATCCATGGTGTTTTCCGTTTACAATCCAAAGCAGATGAGATCCATGACTGAACTTCCAGCTGTTTTCTTTTAAAAAACAGGTGCATCAGACCAGGACCACAGCATACGGGTAAAGAGACTATAAGCTTTCCTCCCTTTGCACTACTTTCCTGAGCTGAAACAGCCCTTCAGAATGGCTCTCTGACCCCATTTCATAAATGTATAGAAAGTACTCTCTTCTATCCCTAACACTCTTCTTGCTGCATTGTTTTTGGTTCCCTTCTTAAAAGAGAATCAGGAAATGAAGCAGGAAGTCTAGACAATGGAGAAGTATGTAGAAATGTGTATGAAGTCTTTCTGTTAACATCTAAACCTATCCACTTGTTTAGACTGCTAAAACTGATTTTAATAGTAAGTCTGTTCTACATGTTTTTCTTAGCAAATCATTTCTCTGTAAAGAAATCAGATAGGAATATCTTGCTAACTTCTAACATGTACCCACATATCAGGGGAAATTCAGGCAGCAGTTTGTCATTAAAGTGGAATTTTGCAACAAGCTTGAACAAAGCAGACACTGCACATTCAGAGGCACAGTTCCAAAGAAACTTCTGGGTGTGGTGTGGAGGCAGCAGAAAAGGGAGTAGAAATAGGTAGTGTGAAGCAAAGCATCCCTGGTTCCCTCCCTCAAGGGGTAATGTGAATGGCAATGGGCTTGTTCCATCCTGCAAGTGTTCCTAAATGATCTCTCAGGCTACATAGCCCTTATCATCTTCAAAGCCAGAGCCTGAAAAGTGGTAATGAGCTTCTCATGAGAACCTGCAGACCACAGGGTGGGAGGGAGGAGGTCAGGAGTGATGAGGTAATTGCCGCAAGTCTTGCAAAAACAACTCATTGCCCTTGCCTGATAAATGCACCCTGTCTACCCTATACAGGTCCTGGAACTCAACCACGGCCACACAACCCAGAAAATCTACAGCTACTAATGAACTCTGGCCGTGAAAGCCTTCGACAACTAGTTTTTCTGCCTCTCTATATGGAAGCTCCCCTCAGTCACCATGGCTAATAGCCACCAGGATCACAACAAATTAGGGTTGCCCGGTCCCCTGACTGTTGGCAGACGATGGGGGGTATAGTCTGTCACCATAAAGAGCAATGCATTCCTTTTTATAGCCCCAACCCAGCCTCCATGGCCTTTCTCATCTGGTAGTTGGCCTTATGCCTGGCATGGTTGATACACCGGGGGTTCCCCAAGTTCTGCCTCACCTGGTGGGGCAGAATAGGCAACCAGAATATTTGCACACTGGGCCACCTTGCTCTTATCATCATCTCGGCTTGTAAAACAAGGGCCTTGCCCTTCATTAGATCCAGGTCGCTACCCCCCAGGTGTACCACCAAAACACGTGAAGGAGATTCCTACCTCTCTTTGAATAACAAGGGAAAGAGTGCATGCTCCTCCTTCCCATCCATTCGACAACAGCCCACTCACTAAGGCCCAGTTGAGAATTGATGGGCATCCTCCTGGCCCGGTGAGCGGCCCAAAAGATCATGCTGTGGCCACAGATGGTGATTCTTCATCTCGCCCCACGGCCTGCAGCACCTGAAAGACGAACCCCATTAATAACCTAAACATAACATTAAACTTTGCAATCCCACACTTATGCCTTGTAGCACCATGATTTCCAGTGACCTATCTGCTGAATCTCGCTAGTGGAAAACCCCATGGCTGCAGCCATGGATGCTGCCTCAATCAGGGAAGGAGTGGGTTCCAAAGGGGAACCCACCTAATCTCAACCGAGCAAGCGCTTTCTGTGTTAGTGCCCAAAATTGAAATTTAGTGAGGGGAGAGCCGTCCCTATGCTGGAACAGATTGCCCATGTCCTCACCCCACATGGCTAAATATTGCCATAAAGCCAGCACAGGGCATAACTCAGCCTTGGAACAACGGCCCTGCTCAATAACAGCATTCTTGCCCAGTTGGTCGGTCTTTGACTTCCTCAGCATGATCCTGACTTTAGACTCTAGCATGTGAATGTCCTGCTGGTCAAGTGCTAGGCCAGATGTATCCTGGCAAGAGCCAGTCACTAGTTCACTGATCCGCAGCACTCCAAAGAAGGCGACCAATGACGCTGCTTGGCAGTGTGGCCCCATATCCATCAATGTGAAATGTGTGCCACTGAGTCTTGAGCTCCCTTAGCACTGCTGGGTCAAAGCTTCCTGGGTGTCTGTGACCTTGCCCTCCTCCTGTGACCAGCCTTCAAGCATCTTCCTTATACAGAAGTTGTCTGGCATAGGTGAGAGATGACAGCATGCCCCAATGGAATGTGCTGACAGGCCCTTACCTCTCAGTGATACACAAAACTGCATCAAATGGGACACTGGTATGGGCCAAAATTGTCTCAGACATGCATCCTCCCTAAAGGACAGGAACTGCTTACCTGCCCTCTTAGAGGCTCTCCAGGTGGAAGTAAAAGAGCTAACCTTATCATCCTGTTGGCCTCAGCCCGCCAATCTGCCACACCCCTGCCGGCATCTGAACCGGGAACTGGTCAGCTTCTGGAGCCAGCCTGCAGAATTTCTCCATCTGTTTTCGGGAGAGAGCATCAGCTACCCTGTTACTGACCCCCGGAACATGCCTGGCCTTGAACAATATATTGTTCTGCAAGTAGTGGAGCATGAAGGCTCTGACCAGGACCAGGACCCTAGGAGACTTGGATGTAAGTGAGTTAATCACATGTACAGTGGACAGATTGTTGCACCAGAAGTGGATTGTATGGTTGGCGAACTAAGTAGACGAAATCTACACTCCTACGACAATCAGGAAAAAAATCCAGGAAGGTGAGGTCTTTGACTCATCCTGCCCGAAACCATTCCCCAGGCCAGTCCTCAGCACACCAGTGTCCATGGAAATAGACTCCAAAGCCAGAGGAGCTTGCAGCATCAGATGTAACCTGCAGCTCAGCTTCATCAAGAAGGTCTTCCTGCCAGAAAGAGACCCCATTGTATGAATTCAAAAATTCCTTCCATACAGAAATAGAAAAGGAAAATGTTTAAAATGAAGATTTGATTATTGAATATGTGTTTAATGTAAGAGAATATTGACTGAAATAATAATGGGGCTGGAACACCGTTGGAAGCCGGGGGGGAGAAAGTTGTGGAAAAGGATGTTAAGAACTGTTTTTAATTATGGAAAATGTTAAAATATCCTGTTAATAAAATCCTTTTAAAAAAAAAATCCTTCCATACAAGGAGTTCTTCCTTTATACCACCAGTGACTAGGGATATGCAAAAAAAAAAAAAAAAAATCGGCCCGATTGGTTCAGCCAAATTGGGCTGAATCTGATTCGGCTGGCCGAATGGCCCCCCAATGCCACTTTTGGCCATTTAAGCCAATTTGGGGCTCATTCAGCCAGCCAAACCAGATTTGGCCAGGGATAACTGGGTTGGAGTGCCCAGGCACCCTGCAGGTGTGTGGGGCCTGGGCAAGCCAATGGAAGGCTCCCTGCAATTAAGAGGCATGCCGCCTCTGTGGCACGACTGGAGGTTTAAAGATTAAATCCCCCAAGTCGCGCTACAAAGGTGGCATACTCCTTTCACTGGGAGAGGGCAGGTTAGGGTTGCCCACCCAAGCAGGCGAGCCAAGGAAGACTTCTAGCCCCCCCCCACCTCTCCTGGCTTGCCTGCCTTGGCGGGCGAGCCAGGAAGGGCTGGGGAAAGAGCAGGGAGGCATTTCCATGCTTTCCCTGGGGCTGGGGCCACTTTTCAGGCCATGGCCAAACTGCTGCCGAATTTCAGTGGCAGTTTTCAGCCGCAGGCCAAATCAGATTAGATAATCTGATTCAGCCCGTGGCTGCCCTAAAGGGAGCCAAATGACCTTTTTTGGATGTGCATTCAGTTTGGACAAACCGAATGCACATCTTTACTGGTGACCCTAGTCCTATGGTATGGGAGGTGCAAGCCCTTCACGGACTCACATAGTCTCCTAACAAATGCCCTGCCAGGTGCCACAACTTTGCATGCAAAGTTGATGTGGCCAACCAGCTGTTCCAACTCCAGCAAAGTAATCTTTTTCTTTGTTCTGGCCATGTCAATTAATGTCTGCAATGTACATAATGTATCAGCCAGTAATCGACATAGCTGCCCTACTGAGTCAATCTCTATCCCCAGGAAAGTTAGAATGGGAGTAGGGCCTTCCGTTTTTTCCTGGGCAAGAGGAACTCCCAGCTCCTCCACCAGGTCCATGAAGCTGTTCAGTAAAAATTCACATTGCCCTGTATCTTTCCTTCCTACTAATAGGAAGTTATCAAGATAATGGGCAGTGCTGTATAGTCCTGTCCTGTAACATAAGGCCCATTCTAAAAATGAACTGAACCTCTCAAAAGCAGTACAGGACACAGAGCACCCCATGGGAAAGGCTCTATCCATGTAAAATTTTCCCTCAAAAGCAAAACCTAGCAACTCAAAATCAGCTGGGTGGACAGGGAGGAGACAGAAGGCTGACTTAATGTCACATTTTGCCAATTCCGCTCCCTGCCCACAGTGGCACAGCACTAGCATGGCCTGATCAAATGAGGTGTACCTAACTAAACATAACTTCTCAGGTATCACATTGTTCACCGACTCCCCGCATGGGTATGACAAGTGGTGAATGAGGCAATACTCACCAGGCGCCCTCTTCGGCACAACTTCCAACAGGGAAACCCTTAAATTGTTAACTGGGGAGGGAGGGAAAGGGGGAGGGACTCTAGCTTCCTTACATTCCTTAGCAATTTCCCCCAAACTATGAGCTCCACCCCCTTAACTGATTTCAGGTTTGGAGCACTATTTGACCTTCTTTCCCCCTGATAAGGTATCCTAAACCCTAAAGTGAAACCTTTCAGGAGGTAGATGCAATCCTGTCGGTTGGGGTAATTCCTCAACCAACGCTCTAGCACCTTAACTTTAATTGGGCTGGGACCATTTTTCGGGCCACCTCCTGAATACTTACCTCCCTTACCTCCTGCCCTTCCCTTTGTTTTGGAGCAACTTGAGAATCCATGGGACCCCGCACACTGCATGTCCCGTGGGAGGTGAACTCCAAGCAAAAAACCTCCTCAAAATGGCCACCTTGGAAGGTACCCTCTAAAATGGCTGACCTATAAGTCCATACTCAAGATGACTGTCCCACAATGGCCCACTCAAGATGGCTGCTATTAAGTATGAGCCTTAACAAGGTAGTGATTTCCCCAAGTGATTTCAGCTTTATTTCAACGGCAAACTCAACGAACAGACAACTCAGCAACACGCACACAGAACAGTGGGGCACAGCTCCCTTTTTAAATGATCCGGGATGTCAAAGCCATGCCCATACAATAGTTATTAACCAATAAGAAAACAAGGATAATGACCAATGAGGTCTGTTCCCTCTAAAATACATCTATACAGTTGTGATTGGTTATTTACAAGTTTCATAGAAACTGACCAATGGGAATGTGACAGATTACAATCCCTACTTATGTGTGAAGTTTAACATTGGAAAAGATAGGGCTGATTCCAGCTTCAGGACATAACAGGCTCTACCGAGGCCCACCCAAAATGTCTGCCCCGCAGATGCCCTCTCAAAATGGCCTCCCGGAAATGCAGATAGAATCCTTCAGTACCACTCTCCCCCTACCAGCTCTTAGCAGCTACCACAGGGCCTAGATACAAATAGTGCCCTCTAGCCATTCTGCTGAGCTGATGCTCCTTGGCTATTTAAAAAGAAAAAAAGGTGTCCAGTCCTTTTTTTTTTTTTTGAACTCCGGCTGTTAGGCCTGCAGGTCAGCCATTTATAACTACTCCCTGAAACCACCTAACAGCCACTGGCCCAGCTGACACCCCTATGAAGCCTCCACTATATCGCAGTCAATGTTTGGGTCACCACCGCAGAGGATAGCTGAAGACCGCCCCAGGGCTGCCCAACGCCTTCAGTCAGACTGCCTGAAGCCTCCCTCCTGAGGACTATGAAAACCAATGCAACGGGCTACCATGGGCCATCTGAGGCCACTGCTGCTGGCTGCCGGGGCTGCCAGAACTGTCGCCATGGGCTGCCTCAGAAGACCGCCATATGCTGCCACTCCAACTCACCACCACTGTGCCACCACAGCCAAAGGCTGCCACCGTTCATTGCCCTGGACTGCCTGGGATCCCGTCACCATCCGCAGGCCTCAGGTCCAGGAGGTAGGCCGACTCCAAGTTCCCTGGGTCAAGCACACAGAGGCAACTGTTTGAGTGAGAGTGAAGCCCAGCCATTTTACATGGCTGGCTCCGCCCCCGCCCACGTCATGACACCCAGCATTGTGGCTCTGTTGCTGCCTCATGTTCCTGTTGGGGTGGCAAAGCACCCCTTGGACTTATCAGCATTGCTGGGAGCTCAAGTTTCCTGCTGTGTGACTTTAGAGCATTGTGTTGTCAATAGAATAAATCTTTGTTTTGACAGAAACTAAGTAAAACTTCATTAAAATTGTTACTAAAATAAAGAAAAGGTTTGGTTATGTATGTACAATGGCCCTGGAGACCCACAGGCTTCAGCTTTGGTCTCCTTGACAGGGTTAGGGTTGTGACAACAGAGCCCTGACCTGGATAGGCTAGGCTAGGCTGGTCTTGTCAAATCTTGGAAGCTAAGCAGGGTCAGCCCTTGTCAGTATTTGGATGGGAGACCACCAAGGAATACAGGGTCACTATGCAGAGATAGGCAATGGCAAATCACCTCTGTCTCTCGCCTTGAGAATTCTGTAGGGTTGCCACAAGTTGGCTAAAACTTGATGCCAAAAAAACAAAACATGACAGTTCTTGTGGCCCTTTTTTACATGCCCGGGGGAATGCTGATTGCCACTTTGGGGTTAGGAAGCAATTTTTTTTCTAGGCTGGAGATCCTGGAGGTTTTCTGTCATCTTCTGGGTATGGAACAGCGGTCACTGGGGGTGTGGAGGGAGAGGTATTTGTCCTGTATTGTACAGGGAGTTGGACTAGATGACCCTGGAGGTCCCTTCCAACTCTATGATTCTATGAATGGAATAAGGGATGTCCTGTAATAACAGATACAAGCCTTCTTTACTACTTCAGCATCCTCATGGGAACTGGGCAATAAAATCCTTATTGTTACCCACAGGAAGGAATGCATCGCTCTTTATGGTAACAGACTATATGCCAACAGGCAGGGGACCGGGCAACCCTAATTTGTTGTGATCCTGGTAGCTATTAGCCATGGTGACTGAGGGGAGTTTCCATATAGAGAGGCAGAAAAACTAGTTGTCGAAGGCTTTCACGGCCCGAGTTCATTAGTTGCTGTAGATTTTCCGGGTTGTGTGGCCGTGGTCTTGGCATTGTAGGACCTGACACTGTAGGACCTGATATTTCACCAGTAGCTGTGACTGGCATCCTCAGAGGTATAACACAGAAAGATGGAGTACTCTCTGTGTCAAGGTGAGCAGAAAACTGTCCTACAATGCTAAGACTGCGGCCACACAACCTGGAAAATCTACAGCAACTAAAGAAAAACCAGTGTTGCCAGCCT